>WKFP01014307.1:110364-128027 GCA_011057875.1 Pterocles orientalis | reverse complement strand
GGAGTCCTCGTAGTACTGGAACCGCACCACGCAGTCGTCCTCGTCCTTGTAGGTGCAGTTCACGGCGTCCTTGCCCCTGTCGCCTGCCGGAGCGAGAGGCTCAGAGCCCCCACGCCGGGGGATGCACATGCAGAGGGAAAGCGGGCGGTGTACATGGCCCCGTGGATTTCCACGCTTTAGGGCAAGGGGTTGGCTCTCTGCTTACCCAGCTCCTGCACCGTCTCGATCTCGTCGCGGCACATGCGGCTGCAGGTCTGCTGCTCTGCCAGCGCTCCCCGCTCAAACTTCTTGCACTCCACACACTCCCTGAGGAAGAGGGGGGAGATACCCTGAGCTCCTCCATGCTCTCCCCACCACACCTTTCAGCCTCAGGCTGTGGAAATCACTGCAATACTCTTACCCAACCCTCTGCAGCTGGATGAGAGCTCCTGCTGCCACTGCTGCCGGCTCCTCGATGGGATATGACCCATCCCAGCTCTCTGCCAGCTCCCCAATGGGATAGCACCCATCCCAGCTCTCTGTCAGCTCCCCAGTTTGGATAGCACCCATCCCAGCTCTCTACCAGCTCCCCGGTGGGATACAACCCATCCCAGCTCTCTGCCAGCTCCCCAGTTGGGACAGCACCCATCCCAGCCCTCTGCAAGCTCCTCCATCGGGTATGACCCATGCCAGCTCTCTCACTTTTTGATGGTGCAGGCATCCGGGCAGGTGGGACACTTCTCACAGGTGTCACCGTAAGAGCCGGGCTGGGTGCAGTCGCACTTGCCGCAGACGCAGGAGCCGTGGCCGCTGCACACCAGCCCGTTGCTGGACATGCAGGTGTCGGTGCGGGTGGTGCAGTTGCAGTAATCGCCCGTCCAGTCAGAGTCGCACAGACAGTCCCCGCAATTACACTGCCCATGTCCTGGGGACAACCCAGAGGCCATCAGGACCCCCAGGTGTCCCCATAGACCCCATCACCCACCACCCATATGGGATGTCCATGTTCCCAGCAGCTCCACTTCTGTGGGCACAGCAAAGCAGAGCAGCCGCCCAGGACAACCCCTTGCCACTGTCCTTGGGGTGGGACACACAGCAGCTCACATCAAACCTCAACCTCTGCCGTGTCCCCAGTACTCCCCTTATTCCACCCAAAGAAGAAAAAAACTGCCAAATTTCAGACTGAGCTGCTCCAGCTCCAGCAAGTTGGCAGCAGCAGCTGGAGATGCTCAATCAGATCCATCTCTGAGCTAGACAAGCTCTGGCTTTGGTTTTTGATTTCAGACTGAGTCAGGACATCTGGTCAAACCCCCCGAATCCCACTCGTTTCCCAGCCCTGGACCAGGCAGGGGAAGCCAACGGCTGGGAAAAGCCCAACAAGCTCTGCACGCTCGCCGAGACGGGTTTAATCAGACAGACAGACAGACGTGCTCAAATCCTGCCAAAGCCTGGAGCTATTTGGATTGTGGTTTGATTTCGGCTCAAAGACAAGCCACGGTCGGTGAGTGGTGGAAATGCCGTGGAGCCGGCACGTGCCGACCCGTCCCAAGCCCCGAGCGCAGCAGGGACACGTTGGAACGCTGCTCCTGGCGGGGGATCGGCCGGGCACCGTCCCTGCTACGGCCTTGGGGCACTGGCATGTGAAATAAATGAGTAACCCCGTTAATGAGGAACTAGGGCTGAGTCACAGGAAAATGGTGCGGCACTGGGTGACGAGGCATGGAAGCAGACGGGGAGGCTGGCGAGAAGTGGCTCCATGGGATGGGATGGACGCCAACGGGGTCAGACAGGTCAGGTTAATTAACAGCTCGCCCAGGCTGGGGGCCGTGCTTCGTCATCGCCCTTCGTCCACCCTGCCCAACCCGTCAGCGGGAGCAGGAACAGGCACCCAGCTCCCCAAGGGCACTGACTGTCCAGGGTGGGGGGGAAAACCCAACGTTTCCGCCTCGGTTATCAGCAGGCTGTTGAGATAAAGGATCATTCCTGGCAGCAGAGAGGCAGCGTGAGCCATGGAGCTGGGCTGGGGGGCCAGCGGGGTCTGAAAAACTCAACTTGGGGACAGGGGGGAGCAGGAACCAAGCGTCACCTGGCCAGCAAGCTTCATCTCACCCAGGCTGGGCACCAGCAGAGCAGCAGCAGCTTTGAGCACCAGCATTTCCCTGGGGATGTTTTGGGCTCGCAGCATGGATGTGGTGGCTTTTTTGGAACTGTGTTAGCCTGGGGTCACGGAGACTGGGGATGGGAAAGGGGGTGGTTGCCCCTCTCCCATTCCCCCCTTGAATCACTTTTAAGGGGATGTGCCATAGCTTCATGCCCCAGTCGTGGGTGCTGCCACCCCTCTCGCATCCCCTGAAAACCCAGGAGATGGGGCAGAGCGCTGGGGCTCGCTCAGACCTCCAGCGCTTACTGGAGATGGAGATGGGAGAAACTTTAGATGGAGTCCCGGATGGGGAAGAGGCCCTGGCACATCAGGACCTGTGAAACCACTCTTGGGACGGGTGTTTTGCAGAAAGGGGCTCCTTCCCTGATCCCTGGCATGGGAGGAACACCCAAGGACCTGGTCCTCTCTCTCCAGCACCCAGAGCAGCAGCAGCGAGGGATGGAGCAGGAGAGTCTGGTCGCACATGAAAGAGAGGAATATTCAGGAGGAGTGATGCTGTAAGGCCAGCGAGGGGGAAGGATTTGCTTCCTCAATGCCTTTGCCAAGGGGAGTCTTCAAGAACTGGGTGGAGGATAAAAATTGTCTCTCCCCACCCCTCTCCCTCAACCCTGTGGGTTTCCTTCTGCAGAGAAATACCTTTGACATGTCAGGGGCTGTGTTTCGAGCAGGGTCCAGCCTGTTCCTGCCCTGCACACCCCAGAGCTGCTTCCCTGGGTGCCCACCAGCCACCCCAACAGGACTCCTGAGTCTAAGCAGGGACTGAGGTCTGCTTGTAACCCTTGGAGCCCATCACTCTGCTACTGCTCTTGGGCACAGAAGGTGATACCAGCTGCCAGAAAGGGAATAATTCCCCCTGGAATCGCTTCAGACCTGTGGCTGGTCCAGGAAGAGCCACGACAGAGCAAGCCAGAGATGGGGACAATGCAGGGGACAAGCCCCAGAATAGCTGGTGTCTCCCTCATCCACGAGCTCGGGCGGTGTAAACCCCCTGAGCTGCCTCCCCTCCGAGCCCGGCACTCACCCGAGCACATCTGGCCCTTGAAGCGGACACAGGAGAAGTCGTCGCACTCGCAGTATTTGCCCGTCACCTTCCCGAAATCGCTGCTGTGGCACATGCACTGCCCACAAATACACTCTCCACGCTGGCTGCAGAGGGGCTGGCCCGGCTGGGGGCTGCAGTTGTCCTGCTGTGAGGGGTTGTACTCCTCCTCCGAGCACTCGCAGTGCGAGCCCAGGCGCCCGGGGTTGCAGCGGCACACGCCGCACTCCAGCGTGCCGTTGCCTCGGCTGCAGGATGAGCTGTTGGCTTCAGCTTGGCTCTCGCAGGAGCAGTTGCAGTTGAAGTTCACCACCACCGTCAGGCTGTCCTTGAAGCCCACGGGTTTGATGGTGAAGGATTTCTGCCGCTCCCGGGGGCAGCCCCGCACCTTGGCCTCGATGCTGAAGCTCACCTGGAGGGCAGAGGGGTGTGACTGGGTGTCAGTACCACCGGCACGGTGTTGGGGTGCCCACTCCAACCCATGCCCAAGCTTAAGGAGCCCAGAAACGGGACCCACCACATGGGCTTCTCAAAGCTGTCCCAGTTTGGGCCAGGGCACCCGCCTACCACAGTAGCCAAACTAAATCCCATGTGCTGTGGCTGGCAGCCTGGGCTGAGCTAGAGGACCACAGAGTCTGCATTCAGCAGACTCCAAAAAGTATTTTCCTCCTTGCACCCACCCAGCTGGACCCCTCTCTCCACTGCAAAGATTACGGGGTCATCCTGGAGGTGGTGGAGCAAGAAGATGGTGCTGGTGGAGAGCATCACAGGAGCTGGCAGTGCTGTTATGTAGAGGGGGAGAAAAAAACCAAAGCCCATGACCAGGATGCTCACCGTGTCCCCGATCTTGAGCCCCATGCAAGACTTGAGCCCAGGGATGACCTCGTCATTGAGGCAGGTGGCGTTGAAGGCCAGGGAGAGCTCTTCGGGGAGGTCACGCACCTCCAGCTCCACCTTGGAACGGATTTTCTAGGGGAGGAGAGAGGAGTGATGAAAACGACAGCACAGGCTGGGCAGGGCTCAGTCCTGGGGAGGGGTCCCCCCTGAGTTGCACAGCGATGCTCCCACGCACACAGGAAACGAGCCAAGTGCCTCGAGTCTTTCTCAAGGCTTGGCTGCGTCATTCCCCCCCAGGGAAATGCCTTCGAGGATGAGAAGGGTCAGGTGGTGAACACAGTGATCTCCCTTCCCCAGGATCCCCACACGCATGGGTGGAGGCAGATGTTCACAGCTGGGCCAGGGAGGATGCTCAGGGCTGGGGGAGCGGCCAAATCTGTGTGGGCTGTTTGCAGCGTGAAGCAGTGGCTATTTTGGGAAGGAGAGAGCAGTTGTGGGGCCATCACACTGCACACTCACCCCGTAGGAGTCCACTATGAGCTGCAGGACGTTGCTGGAGTCTCTGGACAAGGTGCCCACGGTTGTTCCTGGGATCAGCTCACTGTAGTTCTGGAGAAATATCATAAGCATGGTCTGCTCGTGGTGGGTGAACGTGCCACGGCTGGGCCAAACTCTGTCCAGGCACATGGGAGCTTCCCAAGGAGCTTTAACAGGACAGAATACCACCAAGCTATGTCTGGCCACCCATGGCCAGCTGCAGAGGGTGCTCCTCGGGACCCACCAGCCCACTGAGAGAGTGGCTTTGCACAGCAGCTGTTACCTGGTAGAGCCCGACAACCGTATCTGTCACAGCAAAGATCAGGTTGATGTTCTTCTGGGAGAGTTTCTCAGTCATCAGGCCCAGAGAGGGATAGTCCTGGGGAAGAGGAGAGGCTATACCCCAGGAACATGTACACCCAACCACCCTGGTCCCCACCATGCTCTCCAACCATGGCTGGACCACCTTTCCCATCCCATGGAGACCCTCAGTAAGAGCTCTGGGCTCCACAGCTCCACCCGTGGGTCAAGATTTACCAGTGTGGTGGAGGCAGAGTAGAAATTATCCTTGTCAATGTGGCACTGGGCATCGTTGGGCTGCACGATGCCAGCCAGCCTGCCATCCAGCGCGATGTGGGTCTTGGCATCCGTGGTGAACACAAGTAGGTGGGAAGCATCATTCCTCCAGCCGATTTTCTCCTGCGGTGAAAGGCAGCTCCCAGTCATGCAGCAGCGTGTGCCAAGGGCAGCCCTATGTGCCAGCACCCTGCTGCTGCCATCGCTGCCACCCCGTGTCATGGCTTGGCCATGGGGACCAACCTGCCACTGCAGAGGGAACTGAGGGCAATCGCTCCCCCAGGGAAGTGCTATGGGGGGTGGGTGGGGCCTGACAGGTGGGCATGGGCTGCTCGTACAGGTGAAAGACAGGTTTTATTTTTCTAGAGAGCTAATCAAGGTGGTTAATGACCAAGGCATGCAACCCCTCCCATCTCCAGCAAAATCAAGGTGCAGACATAGGAGATGTCCCTTCTGGGCTGGTTACTACAGAAGTGACATGGGTCATCACCAGTCCCCAAGCACCTGCTCTGCTTCTTTTTTCTCCCAGGACCACGCAAGAGTCCTGCTCTTCCCTCGCCTTGGCTACTGGCCTAGAAATGTCCTTGTTGAACATTCACCCTGTCCAGGTCTCAGCCCTGCAGCAGCTCCACAGAGCTTACGGATTTGTCCTGCTGGGGCTGGGTGCTCCCTGCCAACCCACCAGGCCCAGCTTGACCACCCTCTCCCAGCCCCAGCCAGGCTTTCTTGCCCCTTACGTCGCACACGGTGGCCTGGATGATGGCATCGAAGCCGCCCTCGGGTGCATCGCGGTTCCGCGAGACGCTCTGCTTCCGCACCTCCTCGTTGAAGCGGGTCACCTCGTCCGTGAGCGACAGGACGTGTTTGTAGCCAAACATGGGCAGGCAGGTTTCCCCGATCCTGCAGGAGGAGAGCAGTCAAGATACAAGGCTCACAGGGCTCTTCCTGCTCCCATCCCCACCCTGCAGCCATCCCACATCCCATGGTCCTGTCTGGGATGTGCTGGAGGGACCCAGCCCTTCCAAGAACACAGTCAGAAGCATTTCAGAGGTGCTGGGCTCAGGTCAGCTCCCAGCCTGTGTCCTGTTGGCATTTTTAGGAGTAATTTTCTTTGAGCCTCAACATCTGGAGGGGTTCAAGGCCAGGCTGGATGAGGCTTTGAGCAACCTGGGCTAGTGGAGGGTGTCCCTGCCCATGGCAGGAGAGTTGGAACTTTATGATCTTTAAGGTCCTTTCCAACCCAAACCATTCTATGATTCGATGATCTCTCCTGAAAAAATGGTGTAAAATTGTTTGTTCCCCAAAGACTTTTTCAGTGACAATGATACTTCAAAGCTTAGACCTGCTCCTCCTCCCGGTGCCAACAAGATTTGAACCCTGCCCAAAATCAGCCCCTCAACTCCCTGCTGGAACCCATTGCCCTGGATTTCCAGACACGTTCCAGTGATGCCCCATCAACTTCTGGTCCTTACAGGACTCCCTCAACCCGAGACTTACTCGTAGCAGGGGTTTGTGATGGCTTGTGGAGGAGAGATGTACATGTAGGGGGAAATGGGCTTGTCCACAAAGGCCCCGAAGCCGATGCGCAGGTTGCTGGTGAGCTTGCGCATCTCACTGGCCAGCTTGGTGCCCAGGTTCTGGATGTTCCTCAGATCATCCTTCATGGAGTTGGACAAGTCCATCAGGTAGTAGATGTCCACGGGGTAGTCTTCCACTTGACGCACTTGGACGCGAAAGATCTGGGAGTCATCTGTGATGGGAAAGGGAGAGTGAGAGAGGTCCTCTGCTGGGAGGAGCAAAGGGGGCTCATCGCAGGACCAGGGAGAACATCAACCTACGGGGTCAGCGGGAACCCAAGGAGATGTTTAAAGCTGCTGGGAGGAGAACATCACAGTTAAACAGACATCAAGGGGCAAAGCCCTTAGGGCAGAGATATGCCATGGTCCCCTTTGAGACAGCAAAAGTGGCGTATGGCTCCTGTTCTCCAAACCTCTCATCACCGGGATATGAGCAGATCCTCCTGCCCAGAGCGGAGCCCCCCAAGCTGTCCTGCAGGAACAGTGTGGAGCAGCAGCTCCTCTGGGGATTACCAGGAGGCTGCACGGCTGCTGGGGGCTTCTCGGAGCTCCTGAGGACTCTCAGCATCTCCCAGGGCCTCCCCCACCCCTGGTCCTTCCCTCTCCTCTTGGCTCCTCCCAGCTGCTTCTGGGAAATCTTTGGTGAAATATTTTCCATTGAAACAAAAACCTCTTTAGACAGAACCTTCTGGGGAACAGGCCAGTTTTAATGACTTTTGCACTTTGGAAAAAAAAAAAAAGTGCTGAAAACACTTAGGGTTGACCTTTTTTTTTTTCCTTTCTTTTAGAAGGAGACAAATGTTCTTTCTTGCTGTTCTTTGAAATGGCTTCCTTGAAATGAAAGCTAGGGCACAGCTGCAGCTTTCTCAGAACACCTCAAATGTTGAGAAAAAAGGCTTTAATTCAGCTTAAATTGTTATTGTTTTCATATTTCCTTCCCACCACATCTCCCCTTCCCGCAGCAGTTTGGGGGCTCTTACCCGGCCGCAGGTTCAGCTGGATTTTCTGGGGGCTCATCTGGGTGGTGGTGGAGCCCCCCGAGCCCTTGTTGCTGAGGGGTCGGTCCTCCAGGACGGTCACGGAGCTGGTGGGGAACTCGATGTGGTCCTGCCTGCAGCCGTTCTGCAGGAGGTTGGCGTGCAGGTCGCAGCGAGGGGACGATGGCACCAAGTCCTGCAGGAGAGGGACATGGTCAGGAGCTGGCTCCCCCAGGAATGCATCGGGGTTATGCCACGAGGAGGAGAGAGGGTCCCTTTTCCCGGGAAAGCTCCTGCTTTGTGACACCTGATGCAAGACCAGGATAAGATATGCTTTGGGACACACGGTCTCTGCTCGAGGGAGGTGGCAGACAGATGGGATCCAGGATTAGCGAGTCCTGCTGGGGCTCAGAGCAGGTTTTGGTCTGATGTGCTCTGCAGAACAGCTCAGCAACCCCTGCCGAGAGGGAACGATGGATAATGCATCCCTGCCAGACCCCCTCCTGACTTCCAGCAGCTGGAGCCTCAGGTTTATTTTTCATCAAAGCTAAAAGGAAAGGCTGTCTATGTGGGATGGCTAGAAGAGGGTGAGGTGGGATGTGAACATGGCAGGGTAGGGGTGCATGGCAGAGTCTAGGACTTTTTTTATTATTTTGTAAACTTTGGCAAAAGACGAGCCACATTTTTTCCCCCCATTTTCTCCCTGTGAGCGAGGAACAGCCCTTCTCCGGGCAAGCCCATCGCATGAAGCGGTGCTCAGTTCCTGTCCGAGAACGGGTCAGGCTTATCTCCAGCTCTCCAGCTTCCTGCCAGATGGAGGTGGTTGGGAGAAAGGAGAACCAAAAAAGGAATGAAAGAGCAAAAAGGCAACAGGGCTGCGGGAGAAGCTGTCAAGTGCCTGTCAGGGGCAGGAAGCACAAAGTGTGGAGTCACGGTGTGGCTCCAGCCCCGTCCCTCAATTCCTAGGAAGCCACCGGCTTCTCGCTCTTATCATGGCACATTCAGAAGGGCTCCTGTTGTTTCGGTTTCTTATGAAGACAAATATAGGAAGAATTTCTTTTCCAGGATCTGCTGCCACGCATTGCAGGCCAGGCAGCAGCCACCCTTCCCTCCAAGGGGTTCCTCCATCTCTCTCTCACAGCCCAAACCTTTCTGCATTCAGAGTCCTACAGCAGAAGAGCAGCACAGCGTTTCCCTGCAGCAAAGGAGGGTGGCACAAGTCCTGACGGGGCTGGTTCAGCTCTCTCCCTGCTCCTGGGAAGCTGGATCCCACCCCTGCAGCCTCCCAGCACTGCAGAGGTTCCCCATCCAGGGTATCACCTCCCTTAGGTTCAGGCTGGCTGAACCCAGGAACAAATTTGTGTTTTTTATGCAAACAAGCAGAAAAATGTAAATGATGTCAGGAGGCCCCGGCTGGCCTCCAGCCCTCTGGAAACAGTGGCCAAGCAATAGCCAGAAAATACATCAGCAGGCGTGTTCCTCCCCCGCGACCTCCGGCTCCCACCCTCGCTGCCTGGACAGGGTGCTGTCGGTGACAAAGACGTCATCCCTCTGAATTAGCTGCGCGGCACCCACCCACCCCGCAGGCTGGCTGCTGCGGGAAGATGTGCTGGGTTTACTCCAGGATCCCATCGATCATCACGTACATTCCTGTCCCAGGCAGGGAAATCACTGGAAAGATACGCGGGTGGAAAAGCGGGCTGGGCAGACAGGTTTTTAACTGGTGCTGGGCTCTTGGGGGATACCTGGAGATCCTGTGGAGCTCCCAGGACTGCAAAGACCATGTAGCACCTTGTAGGATCAACAGCATCATTCCTACTGTGAGATACCTGCAGAGAAGCTATTGAACCCCTGGGCCACATCATTCCCTGGAACCATGAACATCATAATTGACTCAGGATGCAAAAGAACCTCCCAAGAAGCAAAACTACCGCAAAAGAGCAAGGAAAAAAAAATCACAATACCATCAGTGGGGCATTTGGCTACAAGGCCCTCACAACCCCTAGTCTATTTTTCCCCTCCTCAGCCTCTGTAGACTTGCAGACTCAGTGACTTGGACACAGCCCCAGGTTGGAGTGACCCAGAGGCTTGCTGGTGACAAACTCAAGGATTTCATCCACTGCCACACACCCTGCAAATGTCACCTCCCTGCCAGCACAGCCCAGGTGCCATCAGCTCCCCATGGTGGGGATGCTGCAGGGGGGTTCCCACCTCCTCCATCAGTTGACCAAGATGCTCCCCAGCTCCATCTCGCCCTTGACCACCTCTGTCCCACCGCAGAGCTGGAGGTTTCAGCTCAGCATGTGCTCCAGCTCCCTCCAGGATGGGAAACCTGATGAGTTTATCCCCTGATTGCTGCCTCCAAACCCCATAAGTGAGGGCAGGGTCAGGCAGGGTGCAGGCAGCTCCATCCCTCGGTGCTGGGCGGGGAGGCTGTGGGAAAGCACACATCCCCAAGGCATCTCTGTTTGCATCTCACAGGCAACCACATGCGGCATCAGCTTCTCGGCAGGAGAGCTCCTGGGAAGACCCAAAGCACAGATGCCCCCGCAGATTGCACTAAAACTTTCCAGCAGCTTTGCTAAATCAAGCCCTGGTTCAGGCTTGCCTCCACCTTTCCTCCAAGAGAACCAGAGGGGGTGAGACCCTGAAGACCTGCCTTGATAGTCTCCAAAGTCATTTTAGAGCCATGTCTTGGCGTTAAGGCTTGGCTGACTTTTTCCAAAAGGAAAAGTGAATGAATGGGCATGGCTGTTTGTTGGTAAGAGTGGTCAAGTTTCTGAAAAATAAATGAAACTCAATTCTTCTTCTGCATCAACACTCGGTGGGGTCATGAAACCATGATGAAATCCTTCTCCTGTCCAAAGCCAGGATGGAGCAGGAGTAACTGATAACCCCTGGCTCTGCCTAAAGGCAGCGAGGGTGGGAGAGGGCAGTGGGAGCAGAAGGAGCTCAAATAAGGGCACTGTCCCTTTAAAGAAAAAGGGGGGGCAGCATCACAGACCTCCTCCACTCCCGGGAAATTAAACAAACCCACAGAAAAAAAACCCTCATTTGCTAAATCAAGACAATGTGGCTCAGCTGCTGGAGGCAGGGTTGTGAGCAGAGCCCAGCTCTCCGGGGGCCGGTTGCTGGCAGCGGGACGGCTCCCTCGCTGCTTGTCACGTCTGTCCATGAGCGCAGCCCTCAGCAGCACTGGAAATATTGCCTTTTTTGGAAACTTTGGCTGATCTGGGAAAAAAAAATAAATAAACCAACCCAACCCCACCGCAGCCCCCACTGCAGCGTGAAGACACCAGCCCAGCCCAGAGCATTGCTGGGAAGGAGCGAGCCCAGCCCAGCCGGCTATTCGTGCTGCCCCATATCACCCCGCGAAATTCAGCCACTCCTTCGGGGAGATAAGATGGGGCTAATCAGCACGAGAAACTTTATTCACACCCCACGCCAAGATCCTGGCTGTATCTGATGGGCACAGCAAGCAGAGACATCCCCTCCAGAATTACACTGACCCCAAAGCATCACGCCACACAGGCACATCCAGCAGCATTTTCCAGCTCAGATCACTTCTTCCCAGGACTTTTCCCAGTCCTGGTGGGCACCGTGGGCACAGCCAGAGGAAGCAGGGTTTCGAGGATGGAGAAGCAGAGAGCAAGAAAAACCCTGCCGGAGGGGAAGCTCCTCGTGGCTTCGGAGCCCTGAGGAGGTTCCATCACCTCTCCCCATCCCCATCGCCTCCCCCGGTCCCTGCCCTGTTTGGGAAACTCCTCTCACCTCCCCATGGACCCACCCCCAGGGCAGCATTTTTGGAGGGGAGGGTGGCAGATCTCCCAGGCTCTCACCCACCCCAGCAGGGTGATTTTGGAGCCACAGCTCAGCTCTCACAACCTCTTTAGCTCAGTAACCAAAACCAGACACCTCATCTTCCTTCCCCGCCTCTTTCCAATGAAAAAAAAAGCTTTTAAACACAAACCCTAACCTCTAATCAGTATTTTTTCTTCCTCCCACCAGGCCCCCTTCCTTTTCCAGCCCTTCCAGCAATTAAACTCCTTCAGCCAGAGCTTTACAATGGCGTTTTCATGAAACAAACCAAGAGCAAACTAGGTTTCCAAAAGCACATTTTTTGAGAGACAAAGTGAATCCCCAGTGGAAGCATCAGCATTTCCCAACCACTTCCACGTAGCTCCCGCCGACGCACTCAGATAAGGGGCAGATTTTCGGATCAAGTCAGGATTGGGATGTGCATTTCGAGCTGCGGTCAGAGCCAGATGCCATCGAGGAATGCATTTAGACACGGTGGGAACAGATGGAGATGGAGTTTATGGCTGTAACACAGGGACCAGCACCCATCCCACAGCCTCGTCCTGCTGGGGGACATGCTTCACCCCAGCACAGCCTCCCCCAGCTCTTACCTCTGCGGAGCACCAGGCGCAGAGGGGGCTCACAGCCAGGCACTGCTTGCAGGAGTTCACCCCGCGCGTGGTGCAGATGTTACCCCCTGGAACAGCAAAACAGAGAGCGGTTACAGCCTGCAGAGCCCAAAACCCACAGGTGTGCTGAAGTGTCAGTGCTCAGCCAGCAGCTCCATAAGCAGACACAGCCCCCCATCACCACCCCTCTGCTCTAACCCCTTTCTCACCGCCAAGCCCCAGCTGCTCCCTCCTTGCCCCTTTTATAACCACCTCCCCAGCCCAGTACCAGCTGGGCTTCATCCTGCCCAGGGCTGAGCATCATTTCCCACCTGCCTGTTCCTTAAATTGTCCCCCCATCCCTACAATGTCCCACGTGTGTCGGAGTGAAGTCCCCACCACTAGCAGGGGGCATCTCCCCCTGCATCTCCCTGCAAGAGTTGGGGGGAAGGGATGAATTCCTGGGGGTGCAGAGGGGTACCCACAGCCCTACCAGTGGCTGGGGAACTGGTGCCTCTTCCCACTGCCCCAGGGTGCTCGGTGCCGCCTTGTGCAGGCGCTAAACTCAGCGGCTGGTCTTGGCTTGGGTTCAAACCCAGGGAAAGGAGGGGAGGGAAAGGGCTCGAGTCCAGAAACGTGCTGGTGGCGGTTTGTGCCGATGCCCCAGGTGAAGGTTGGGCTGTTGGTGGGAGTGGCAGTGGGGACTTTGGGAGATGCTGGCACCAGTTGTGAGGCCAGCGGGTCTGTGTAGGGGATTAATGAGCCCCAAAATGCCCATGGGGTCCCCAGGGCAGCGCCACTGCCTGCCAGGGCAGAATTTGCTCCTCCGGCAGAGGCAGGACCGTGCAGCTCTGCGGTTCCCACTGCCAACAAGCCAAGGTGGTGAGCTGCTGGGGACACGGCCACGGTGGCGTCACCCTCGGCTCTTCCTCCGTCCCACATCTGGGTAGAGCTTCAGGATTCCCTGGGCAGAGCAGACCCCAGCCATGTGCCAGCCCGGCTGAGGGAATGCTGACGCCTGGGGACCCAGGGGGATGCCAGCATGGAGCTGTGGGTGCTGGGGTCTCCCCCGTGTCCCCCCTGTCCCTGCCCGGGGTTCTTCCCAGCAGCTGCAGGCAGAAAAAACGGCGTTTTCCGTAGCCACAGGAAATGCAACACGAAAGAGGAAACGCTGAAACGATGTTGTCAGGTCCTTGAGCAGAACCGCAGCGATGGCACCGTGTGCTCGTGGCCGCTGGCATGCAGCCTGGGGGCACAGGCAGGCGTGTGGGGGGGTGCGTGCACGGTGGCCACACGTGCAGCGTGTCGGGGATGCGTGTGTCCGTACGAGGCAGTGTCACAGGCTGAGCTGGACATGCTGGGGCTGTCCCAAAGGCCAGCAGCTGCTTGGGGATGTATGTGCCCCATCAGATGCCACCAGCATCTGCTGCTTGTCCCACTCAAGGGAACTAAACTAGAGGCTAAAACGCCGCTGCCTGGCTCAGCACCGGTTTGGGGTTGCATCTGCTCTCAGATCTCTTGCCGTACATCAAAGTACCCGGCTGCAGCACAGGAGGATGGGAAAAAATTTAAATTTAAATTTAGCATCGCCTGAAAGAGCAACAGGCTGATCTCCGGTGCTTTCTGTACCGAGGCCGCTCAGCAAGGTGTCACCAGCTGGATCGCATCCTGGGGCAGATGGGTCCCTGCAGCCGGGGCTGAGCAGGGAGAAGGCGAAGGGCTCTCAGAAAGCAGCAGCAGCAGCACCAACAGCGCCGGCTCCCGCTTCCCACGCCAGCTCCTGCCGTGTCCCTGTGCAATCCCTCCTGCCTTGCCAAGCGGCTGCAGCCCAGCGCCGGGACGCGTGCCTCGGATTTGTGCTGTGCCGGGCAGGAGGAGCCGGTTCCGGTGCGGCTGGCAGTGGCTCAGCCCTCTGGGGAGGGCAGGGGAGGCATGGCCCTGGCAGCCCTCGAGGATGGGGACGGTCCCTGGCAGCTCGAGGTGCTGGGGATTAAACTCTGAGAGCTGCCAGCCCCAGGACCACGTGCCCGAACGTGGGAACAGCTTTCGAAACCGCGCGTCCCCGGGGAGATCCGATGCTTCGATACCTGGCCCAGCGCCACGGCCCCTCGGTGGGGGTCGGAGGGAGAGGTGCCAGGCAGCCGCCTGCCCCATGCCAGGAGTTTCATCGCTTTCTGCTCCCATGTCCCTCCCCATGGCCACCACCTCCAGTGGTGGGCTCCTGGCCGCGGTGGCTGCGGCGCTGGCTGGGGCTGGGTTATAGCACCCAGTACCACCAGTAACGCTCCCAGCCCAGGCTCCTGTTTAATGCCAGGGTGGGGTTTGTTCCCCCAGGGTGGGTTTTATCTCACCGTAGGATGGTTTAGTCACCCAGCCCTGCCCCAGCACCCAGCTTGCTGAGGAAGTGCCGAGCTGGTAGGTGTCCCTGCCACCCATGGGTGCCCCAGCCATGCTTCTAGCCTGGGCACAGGGTTCACACCAGCATCTGGGATGTGAGACACACTGGTCCAAATCCTATCTCAGCTGGGTTTCCCCTGTGCCTTGAGCCCAGTCCCTCAGCTGCTCCATGCCTCAGTTTCCCCAGCGCAGAAACAAGCACTACGCGGCTACGGCACCCACCTGAGCCGTGCCACATGATGGGACAGGGATTTCTGCTCTTCTGAGATAGTGTGGAGACCCCAGACCGCAATCTGGGGCTCTGCCCACACAACCACTGGGGTAAACCCAGTCCCTGGGGACCAGCGTTAAACCCGATCCCAGAAAGACCCGGCTGCGCTGAAACACGATGTGGAGGATTTCCAAGCTTGTGGCTGCCGGACGAGCCCCTGCAGCCTCCCCTTCGCCTGGTCGTGCCAGGAAACCTGAGCTCTGGGGCTAATGAGCCCCAGGAGAGTCTCTTGGGGCTGGAGCCGATCTGCTCCCCAGCATTTGGTACCCATCACCTCCTGCCTGCCTGCAGCCTTTCGGCCCCATGGTTTCCTGTCCCCTCCTCCTGCCGCTACCCCACAGCCCAGGGGAGCCTTGATCTGCCCCCCACCCCCTACACTGGAGATGTCATCCCTATTTTCTGGCTGATTGTGGCCCGATGGCTGCGAGCCGAGCTGTCCCGCCCAGGCAGAGCCGTGGTCCCATGGCTGGGGACAGCACATGGGGTGGGTTAGAGGGGGCTGCAGTACGGAAGGTCCATGTGGGAGGGATGCTGCCCTGGGGTCTGCTGTCACACTGTGCCACCACGAAATTGCTGGCAGCAGTGGCTTTGCCTGGGGGGTCCCCAAAGGTGGGGACCTGCCCCCTCGGGCTGCCTGAAGCCCCAGCCTGGGGGTGTCCACCCCACACTTGCACAGCCCTGTGGTCTCCATGACCGAGACATGTGCCCAGGGATGGGGGACCCTTCCCCAACCTCCAGCACCCTACGAAGCCATTCTGGGCTGTGCTTAGCGGGGCACTGGATGGAGCTGAAACCCCCCCAGGCGCCAGCGGCGATGACCAGAGGGCACTTATCACCATCCAAACATCCCTATCATCCAGGCAGCCTCGCCCCTCGCGGGGAAATGGCTCTATTTCGGCATTTCCAGCCCTGCTTGTGTGGCGAGACGCAGGGGGTGATGTCGGGAGGGTTTGTGGGGGGGAGGTGGGGAGCAGGGATCTTGGGGACCACAGGCGGAGGGAACAGAGGGTGCTGCAGCTTGAGGACCCGCGGGTTCTGGCCCTGCCTGGCTGTGAGCAGGTTAAGAAGGTGCCAGCACAGCCTAAACTAATACATTGGATGTTTTTTAGCTCCTTTTTTTTTTTTTCAATTTCTGGGTCTTGTTTTTCCAGCCATAAAAACTAATAAACCCAAGTACAAAAGCTGCATTTTTTTTACTAGGAAAGCAGCTGGTCTCATATAACAATCTGATCCTAAACACTCAGGCTTTAAAAACCCAAGAAACCCTAGCACATGAAATACAGAGAAACGGGAGATAAACTGGGCAGCATGGGAACCACCCGCCTGGGGCTGGGCAGCGCTGCCGCCCCCAGCGAGGTGATGCACTGGAAATACCCCAGTGTCTGGGGCTGAGCATCACCCTTCCCTGGCTGGAGAAAATTACTCAGTCCCCAGTCTGCACTCCCAGTAACCTCCTCGACGGACCGCAGGAGCCAGCCATGCGCTTTGTTTACCCCTCTCTGCCAATGTAGGCAAGAATGTGCGCACACAAAACTCAGATATTTTTATAAACTATATAAAGATGTTTTTAAAAACTCAGTAAAGGCACAAACGTTACTTACATCCTCTCTGGCCTTTCTGCTGGACTAAGCGATAAGGATTTGGGCTTTTCTGGCTCATCTGATCCTGGGGCTGTGTTTCTCTGAACCTCTCCCTGACTTCCAGCATCTTCCCAAATAGGGGATGCTCCAAACTGGGCTCCACTGGTTACAGGCACTGGGCCAGAGACATCGCCTGCACGGCCCCAAACTGCAGCTCTATCAACTCAAACTCCTCCAGGGGTTATCCTGTGTCCTGTTATCCTGTGTCCTGTCCTGGTGACAGCTCGCTCGGCAGCAGATCGGAGCCTCAGGCTGCTCCTGGGAATTCACCAAAGTCTGGAATTCTTTCAACAGAACAATGTTGCCCCAAACGTCTTCAAGCGGGGCCTCGAAAACAATGGGGCTGATTCATAAATCAGGAGCTGAAAACACCGCAGCATTGTGCAGCTGCAAGATTTGCTTTGAGCTCTGGAAACACACCTGGGGAGGAGATAACGCTTTCTAGGCTTTTTTTCTGTGCTTCAGACATTGGACTTTTTTTTTAATAAAAACTACATTTGTCCTGAAATCACCTGATGCCAGAAACGAGAGTTTTTAAAGAAAAGCACCAAACTGGCATGAGAAAAAAATAACACAAGACAGCAACACTGACTTAAAGACACCCCATGCCTGGAAAATGACATGGGTACAGCGACGACCTGCCCTGCAAACTGCCCCGGCAGATTTTCTGTTTATACAGGATGGAGCCCAAGTCACACCCCAGTCCTTCCATTACAAACCGGTACCCAGAGCCAAACACAGCGTAGGTAGAGAATATAAACTTGCCGCACCCAGAGCAGGAGTAACGCACCAAACTACGTCTTGACCTTATAACATCTTTGAAAACCCTCCTGATCCCAACCCAGCCGAAGCCCAAGCAGCTTGAGCGGTGCTTTGGATTTGGGAACCGTGCGGAGGTTTCCCCCTCTGAGCAGCTTTCCCAGGAAATCACAGACCCTGGGAATGCAGCAAGTCCTGGGATTTTGGGAAATAACAGGCAACATAATCACTAAATGACCTGGATTTAAACAAGCGACGACGCTACGGGCTGTAAACCTACCCCAGCCGCCAGCAGCGCAGAGAACGAGGATCCCGACGGCCGCGCAGAGTTTTCCCATCTTCTCCGAGCCCCGAATGCGGGGGGCTGCTGGGACCAGCCCCGCTGTGAGCGATGGAGAGCAGCGCCGGGGTGGCCGGAGGTTTTGAGCAGTCCAGGAGATGAATCATGAGTCTGGGTGTATGACACACGCGGCGAGCGGGGCCGGCTGGAGGAAACTGCGCTGGCTC
>WKFP01014307.1:32676-100057 GCA_011057875.1 Pterocles orientalis | reverse complement strand
GAGCCAAACACAGCGTAGGTAGAGAATATAAACTTGCCGCACCCAGAGCAGGAGTAACGCACCAAACTACGTCTTGACCTTATAACATCTTTGAAAACCCTCCTGATCCCAACCCAGCCGAAGCCCAAGCAGCTTGAGCGGTGCTTTGGATTTGGGAACCGTGCGGAGGTTTCCCCCTCTGAGCAGCTTTCCCAGGAAATCACAGACCCTGGGAATGCAGCAAGTCCTGGGATTTTGGGAAATAACAGGCAACATAATCACTAAATGACCTGGATTTAAACAAGCGACGACGCTACGGGCTGTAAACCTACCCCAGCCGCCAGCAGCGCAGAGAACGAGGATCCCGACGGCCGCGCAGAGTTTTCCCATCTTCTCCGAGCCCCGAATGCGGGGGGCTGCTGGGACCAGCCCCGCTGTGAGCGATGGAGAGCAGCGCCGGGGTGGCCGGAGGTTTTGAGCAGTCCAGGAGATGAATCATGAGTCTGGGTGTATGACACACGCGGCGAGCGGGGCCGGCTGGAGGAAACTGCGCTGGCTCGTCACTCGGTTTTGAGGCAGGGAGTGCCCCCGCCCGCTCTCCTGCAGCTCCTCATGGGTTTTTTTTGCTCTCTCAGCTCTGACAAGGACTTAACAAACCCAGCAGAAAGTACATGCGCTGGTGACCTCCAGCCCTGGGGCTGGTAACCGGCTCTTTCCCATAGGCTCTTCCGCTGGCTGGAGTTTAAATCCTTGCAAAATCTTGCTCACTCCCTCCTTTTATTAACTCTTGCAGGAAAGGCAGCCGGGGTTTTCAACCTGCCTCTGCGTTCAAGGATTTAAGGGGAATTACAGCATACATACTGGTATGAACGTGGGGGTTCTCAGCCCCCCTACCCTTGGCACTGGTGCAAATGGGAATATTTCTGCTGGAATGGAGCTGGGAGCTGAGTGAGACCCAGCCAGGAACTGGACCCAGTGAAACCAGCAGCTTGGGTATAAACCTGGGCATCGCACAGAGAGGGAAGTTCAGCTTTGGGTCAGATAATCTGGACCTGGTTTTCTTCTCACTTGTATTGCTTTTTCCCCTCTGTGTCTTCAGAAATGGCTTCTACACTGAGCAAGGACAGAGAGTCAGGTCTGCAGGGGAATTGTCCCTGCTGGAACCCTGAGCTGCTGGCGGGTGCCTCCCAAAGGGGTTTATAAACCTCTTGTTCCCCTGCGATACCAATGTCCTCTTAGAGATGGAGAAACTGAGGCACTCAAATGCAAGCTGGGGGGCAAAAGGGAGAGAAGGGCTGTTTCCCCGGAGCCCTGGGCAGCTCCCTCCCGCCAGGTGACAGGTTGGGGACAGAAATGACACAACCATGGGTCAGGACGATCCAACAGACAGAAATGTCAGGCAGCGGAAAACGAGTTCGTGTGGATGCTGCAGCCGCATCCTGGCAGTGCCAAAGGTGCGGGGTGATGTGCGAGGTGCTGTATGGGAACCACAGCCCCACACCGGGAGATGCAGGGACAACAGCACCTGCCCCAGAGCTGTGCGGCTCTCAGCGGGAGGTGACGGTGTTTGCAAGGGTGACATGGAGATGTGGACTCTGCCTCGGCAGCCAGGTAGTTTTTTTCCTTTAAAAGAAGAAGTGTTGATGGCGCTTTGCTTCCCCACTCAGCCCCCACCATCCCTGCGAGGTGCTGCTGCCCTCCCATGGCTGCGTGGGATCCGCTTGGGGGGGAATTATTTTCCTCCTGGGATCCAACTCCCTCCTCAAGACTTGTTCATGAGGATTTGGTAATGGGGACTAGGAGAAGCCCATTGACCCTTGTGCAGTATCAAAAAAGGGCTGCACTGTGGCTGGGACACCAAAACAAACCCCAAACCTGCTTTCTGGGGTTTGTCCTGCTCCAGATCCCGGAGCCATCTCGCACTGCAGACCCCACGAGCCACTTTCAGGGCATCCCAATTTCTGCTTTTCCTGAACATGCTGTGCCTGGGTGGCCTTTCTGCATCACGCAGGGGAGCCTGTCCCCCTGCACTGCACTGTATCACCCTGCCAGCACTGTTGGATGCTTCATGGAAGGGACAAAGAATTTGTTTGAGTTTCTAGAGAGAAGTGGGGGAGCCTCGCTCAGCTCTGCACCCCCAACAGATCCAACCTGCCGTCAATCTTGCAGGCCCTCTTTGCTGGGGGACTCATCCTGCCAAGCAGGTGGTTGCCAAACTGGGAAGTGCTGGAGGCTCCAAAGGGGGACACAGTCCTGTGCGCCCTGAAACTCCCTGCGCAGCGTGCGCAGGGTACCCCAGCCCTTGCTTCCAGTATTGTGCAAAAATGTTGAAGAAGAAGGAAAAAGTCACAAAATGAAGTATGGGACCTGCCTGCACCCACCCAGGCTCTCATCCTGCCTGAGGACAAGGATGGCATGAACTCAGTTCAGCATGTGTGGACTAGATCTCCTGCTGACTGCAAGGTGATGCTTGTCCTGAAAACATCCCTGTGATGTGAACTCCTGGCACTGCGTAAACGTGTGGGGCAGCTGCACCAAGCTGAGTGCGGGCTCTTGTCACTGCTCTCTGCCCCAGGGGCTGGATATGACCCGGAGAGTTGGAGAAAAACTGGACCTGGCGGGATAGATCAAGGGATGCTCTGGGTTTTGAAGCCCTTGTTTAGATGAAGGCAAGGAGTGGTCAGGGGAGTGTTTGAGAGCCAAGTGTCCCCACGGCCCTGGCTGCCCTGTCACTGCAGGCGGTGACCCAGGAGTGATGGGTGCAACTGCTGGAATTTGTGCTCGGGGAGAGGAGAGGCTGGAGCTGGAGCCACCAGAGGGAGCAGAAACTCCTTCAGTCTGGGAGAGAGCTGGGGAGAGGAGCTCCCACCTGGGCTGGAGCACTGGGGATGCTCTGGTTTCCCTGTGGGGATTTTTCCTGGCCCTCAGGTTAAATACGAGCAGATACTCTTGTTTGATCAGGGTTTTCTGCCTCCCTCCCACAAGCCGTTCTGCTGCAAACTGCCCTCACAGAGTGGGCAGCTCATCAGAGAGAGAAATACCAGGTGCACAACAAGGAGGAAAAAGCAACAAGGAAACCCCAGACCCAACAGCTTCTGATCCCCTAAATCTCACAGCAGCAGAACAAGGAGACAGGTCCCAGCTGCCTAAAAGGAAAATCAGCTGACACTCTCTCTACCAAGCCACGCTCCATCCTCAGCCAGCCTCACGCTCCTGCCTTTAGCTGCGATTTATCATTTAGGTTTATTAAAATCCCCTGTGGGAGCTGAGCAAAGAAAGCAAGCCAGGATGTACACAGATAAATCAGGACCAGGTCCCCATATCGTGGCTCACGGGTGATCTACTGACTATCCAGACACGTTTCCAGGCAAATACCAACGGGCACAGTGGGGACATGGCAGTCCCCTGGGCACAGCCTGGGATGGGCAGGGTCAGGACCGAGCCAGACACAGCTCTGGACACCTCGACTCCTGCTCTCACTTTGGGAGCTTACGCAGACAAGGAGAGGGGAGTGACGATGACACTTCCCCTGGGATTGCCTCAGTGGGGCTGCGGGGTCTAAGCGATGCTCCAGCCCTGGGTGCAGCAGTGATGCTGCTGGAGGACCAGGGACGGGGACAGGGCAGGGACATTGGGCAGAGATCAGGGTGCAGCATTGCAGCGCTTCCCTTCGCAGGGGCTGAAGGAGCAGGAGAGGGAGAAGAGGGAGACAAAAGGTGTCTGGGAAGAAAACCCTCAGCCAGAGGAAGACAAGGATGCAGAGAGGGGGATGGATCCACTCTCAACTGGCAGCACAGGACAGGCATCACTGAGCAGAGCCGGGGGTGGACCGGGCTGGATTGGGCCAGCGCTGCTCTAGGAAGGAGTGGGTGGCACAGAGCAGCAACAAGATCGGTGAGACCAGTGCTGACCTGAGCTCACGGGAGCCAGCGTGGGGGGGGAACAGGGACTTGCCAGTGGTCCAGGATGAACACCGACCTCGTGAGCTGCTTTTGGGAGCAGGTGGGGGGGCTGGGAGGAAGGATGTGTTAGGTGATGCTCCCAGGGCCTTGGGGGTCAGCCCCTGGCCGGGGATGGCAGGGGGTGGGTGTGGGCACCCGTGGCAGGGCAGAGAGGGGGTGCACACACGTGGGGAAGGGGTGGGCAGCCTGGGTGAGTGTGGAGGGGGAGGAAGGCGGTCCTGGGGGGAGGCTGGAAGGGGGTGGAGTTGCTGGTGGTTTTTTTCTTTGAACACAGTAAAAGACTTCAGCTTGGAACTTGCATTGGTGGAGCTCCCAGCCGGCAGGAATCAGCTCTCCCTCCTCCGGGAGAGCCCCCGGGAAAACAGGGCTGCACGTCGGGGTGACAGCGTCGGGGCAGGAGCGAGGGCAGGAGGCATGGGGCAATCTTCAGCTGCCTTCATCTCCCCTGCATCTCCTTCGCTTTTTTTCTCTCTCTCTTGTTGCTTGTCTGGGGGCTTGTGCTGATGCTGCCTGTGCCAGGAGGGATCCGGGAGCCAGACATCCCTCAGCTGAACAAATCGGCTTCCCACCTGCTCGCAGCCTCGAAGAAGTTTCCCCTCCATCCCAGGCAGGAGAAGAAAGGCAGGAGGTGGCTTGGAGCCCGCCGGCCCATGGTGCTGAGCCCTGGCATGTGAGGGGTGCGCTGGGGGACAGCGATCTTTCCTCTTGCCTCCCCTGGAGATTTGAGATCTCACCTAGACCATGAACGGATCCTTTTTCAACCAGACTCTCCTAGAGCAGGGAGCTTACCCCAACAGGACCCAGAGCTTGGGGATGCTCATGGCCTGCTGCAACGGGACCGGCTCGGTGCTGGCAACCGACGGCGGCTCCTCAGTCCTGGTGCCCGACGAGAGGAGCCTTTACATCACGCGGGTGGTGCAGATCGCCGTCCTCTGCGTCCTCTCCTTGACTGTGATGTTTGGCATCTTCTTTTTGGGCTGCAACTTGCTCATCAAGTCAGAGAGCATGATTAACTTTCTGGTGAAGGATCGGAGACCTTCCAAGGATGTGGGAGCTGCAATCATGGGACTTTACTGAAGCCACCGGGCTTTGGTAGGCAAGTGAACTGTCTGGACCTGGTGCTGAGATGCAGATTCCCATGTGTTCGGGACAGCTGGGGGAGAGTGGGAAGTGGGGAGGGTTCTTGTAATGTGTCTGTGTCCATGGGAGAGCAAACCTGAGCTTCCCAGTCAACAAACCCTCTCGTGGTAAATGGGGAAATCTCCCCAAAGTTGTGTGAAGCACAATTAAATGACCAGCATCGTGTTGCATGCAGAAATGGCTTAAGTTTTGCATGAAACTTGCAGAAACAGTGATAATGTGCAGATCTGGACTCTTGTCTGCTGTTACCCTGGATACCGCTACCTGGGATTTAGGGCTATAAAAAAATAAATAAAAGGACAAAAAAAAAAAAGTCAAATAACTCACTACCAAAAGAAAACAATAAAAAAAAAAAGAAAAAACAAACAAATGAAAAGGAAAGCAAAATGCATGGCACAGACCACATCTTTGACCACGGGGCAGGGGAAGGGAAGTGCCATGTGGGTCATACCACAAAGTCTGCATGCTACAAAATGTGTCAGTCTGTTTGTATTTCGGACCTCAAGCATGCATCTTCTTCTAGAGTTTTGTAACGGGAAAAGCATGTTCTTCCTTATTTTCCTGAGCTATCCTGTTAAATAAACGGGTACTTTCTTCTTTCACACTCTGCTGAAGGAAGAAAAGAACCCAGATCAATACAAAAACCCACTCCAGCCCCAAAACAAAAGCATGTTTGTTTTTGTACTCAACTGCCTTTTTTTCAAATGCTGTATTGTTACAGTTGAGGTTTTTGTAGGTTTTTTTTTGAAAACTGGTGAACATTCAGGAACAAAAAGAACCTGTTTCAAAAGAATTTGGTGTTGTCTTCATTTTCTTTCTCTGTGTGTGCAGAGTTCTGGTATTTCAACCCTAGTTCCAGACATAATCATCTCACCTTCCAATTGAACTCTAATTAGAGGTATTTATTTACAGCAGAAGCCACTGTACATTTTTCACAGGCAAGTATCAGTTGCCACTAGCAAATAAATTCATCAGGAACTACCTGTTTTGAGCTGGTGTTAAATACCTGCACAGGACTGAAGCAGAGATTCATAAAGATGCACTGAGCACCTCTTGCAAAGCAAGAGCTCAGCCTCTGAGTTAAAATCTCCAGCACCTCTGATCCTGATGAGCTGTCAAAACTATATTATGTGAGAGGAGGAGGACTCCTGACCTTTGTTCTGTGACGGAATTACAGCTCTGTCTGTGGGTGTGAGATGGAAATAATTTCAGTTTTGTTGTGCCAACAATATTCCTGCTGGGTCCACTTCTGTAGTGGGAAAGCAATCCTGGATACCAAAGGAGCTGATGATCTGATCTGCTTGGATGCAAATCCAGAAGAACAGCTCTCTGCTTTTGCCAGAAGGAGGAACAAGATTAGAGTATGTTTTGTAATTAATCAATATTTGCTGAACACCTTCCTCTAGGTTCCCACAGGGCACTGGTGGACTAAACCCGATGCAGAGCAGGGCTAGCGGAGCGCTGTCACTGGTTGCTCCCACTATCCTGTTGTCTGTAACGCCTTGAGAACACAAAGACAACATGGCAGCAGGACCAGAATTTGGGATTCAAAACTCTGAAATGTCCCGTCGGTGCCAGTGAAACAGCTGAACAGGCAGGGCTCTGCTTTTTACAAGCAGCTTGTGGCTCTGCATACCTGCGCAGTGTTCTCAGCACGGAGGGCTTGCTAACCTGCTGGCAGATGGAAAAGTGGCTTTGCACAGCGGCGTGGAAGGGGATTTTGGTCCCTGCTGCTGAGGGGAGTGTTACGGCCAGTGATTTCTTTGCATATGAGGGCAAATTGCTCCTGCACAGCCTGCTCACAACATCAATACCCCCAATATAACATCAATACCCCCAATATAACATCAAATAACCCCAATGCATGCGATGACCCAACTCTGCAAACACTTCAGGGTGTACTCACATCTATTAGCTACTTGTGTAACTGCATCTTCAGGTCACTGCATCTTCCCCATCCTGTTCGCTCCGAGCAGATGCCAGCGCAGGTCATGGAAAGGAAGGTGCTGAGGGCACCATGATGCTCCCCAGATCTCAAGGGAAGAGCTGCCATCTCAGGCCCTGAAAGCCCAGCTGCCCTGTCCCAGAGGCGTGGGTCCTGCAGCCAGAGGAGGACGTGGTTACTCCAGGGCTTGTGTAAGGAAAGCAGACCATAATAGCTCTTTCTCCTGTCTTTCCCCACAAACAGCTGTGTTTTTTCAGCTCACACCTATTCATTTAGCTTAAGCTCACAAGTGGGTACTGGCTCCCTAGAAAATTTAAGCAGTTTTTTTTTTTTTAAATGAGGCTGGTTTCATGTTATTTTGATTTTTTTTTTAATTGTTGCTTGTAGCTTGTTAGCTTCCAGACTGTCACTGGGGTGCCAGGAGCGGTACAAGTATGACTGAGAGACACTGCTGGCTATAAAGTTCAGCAGAGACACAGGGAGAGAAGGGACATGCTCAGGTGGATCATCACATCAGGGTGGCAGGGTGAGGACCAGGCACTGAGTCTCATTTAAAGTCATCTCCCAGCAGTGGAATACAAGATCCCAGTGCAATCCTGTGGGACTGGCCACACTGGTCTGAGCCACTGGTCCATCTAGCCTGCATCCCTTCTCTGAAAACAAGCATGATTTTAGCCAGTACGGGGTCAGTCAAGTTATCCTACTAACAGGGAACAGCTTCTTGACCCCCACGAAGAGCCACCTGCACTAGACCATCCTCCTCCAGGAACAGCTCCTTGTCTCTGGGCTGGTCCACACTCACCACCATTCTGTTCCAGCTGGAATTTCTTATTTCTAGACAGGCAGCAGGCAAACAGCAGAGAAAGGCAAAAGTGAGAGCATTTCCCCCTACTGAGGAGCAACCTGCCTGAAAAGAGAAATCCTCTATCTCTGTAATCACTGATCTTACAATTACAGAGATAAAGAGGTGGCTTGACCCACCTGAGAAAGCCCAGCAGCCCTGGTCATACAGTCCTGCCTGTGGCGGGGAAGAACCCAAACCAAGTCCCAGACGATACTCACCTTCTTCTCCCCGCCCTGGCAATCTTGGTTGAGGACAATGAAAGAGTTAAACAAGATGAGACTGACAAACAGATTAGGGGGGAGGGAGGATCCCAACCTGAGCCTGGCACCAGATGTACTGGAGCGGGTGCACCAAACATACACAATATTTAATAATTCCTGAGAATTGCCATGGTAATGAAGCGCAGAGTCGGGTTGTTATGGTAACAGCCTTTTTTTTAGGCAGGGAGGCATTACCCAGGTTGTAACCTCAATCCAGACTGAACACATTTCTGAGAGCCCAAAAAATAAAAAAAGAAGTAAAATAAAATCGAATTAGGTAAGTAGCAGTTTCCTGTCTCTTGTCTGGCAGTTCTGGGCTGGTTCTGGAGGTGGGTGGAGGGAACCAGGTTGTTCCAGGCACACATTGTCCTGGAAAGCCTGGGGAATGGCTGGAGTGGATCTCTGCAGGTTTGAAACAGAGTGCTGATGGGGGTGAAGGGCTGGACCCCTCTCCTGACTTGGTCTGGGATGCTCTGCCACCACCTGGAAACCTGCCAGACCTCTGGCTTGGCTTCAGGGGTGTCCCAGCTGGCTAACGGGAAGGACACAGGTGTCTCCCCAAGTTTACACACACAAGAGAGCAGTCATGGATGAGCTCTGATCCCAGCCGAGCCCACACAAGGATGCTGTGATCCCAGTTTGCAGCCTGCCTGCCGTTACCTGCATCCCAAGCGATGAAGGTCCCAAAGCTGGTCTCCAAGATGCTGCGGGCACCTTGGGGGCTGGAAAGGAGGCAACAGACCACTCTTCCTCAAGCCACATGACAGACCTAAGAAGAAAACACAGTTTTCCTGAGCTCTGGCAAAGGTCACCGGGCTGCTGTGCTCCCCGAAAGGGCTCCCATCAAACAAGGATGGAAATCTCCTGTGTCCCCTTCCTGCCCTCCCATCAATGGACAAAAAGCCACTTCCATCTCCCTGCCCAAGCCATCCCCTCCAGCAAGTGCATCAGGTTTGTCCAGCTGATCCTCGTATTGAATTTTAATTTAGTGCTGGTTAAATCAGCAGCTTTGTGAGCCTATTTTCTGTGAAGGAAGCTGAGGCAGCGCATGCAGGGGTTCACTTAGCAGAGAGATGGCTTGAAATACGCAGTGCAATTACTCAGGAACATCGCTCCATAAATCCCCACTGCAGCTCAGCATGGTTCTCTTGTATCAGCTGCGTGAGAGCCATTAGTCTCCAGATAAAGCCTCTGTAGTCCATTAGCTCTGCCAGGGAGGGATGAGCTGACGCCACGAGAGTCAGGTATTCAAGGGAAAACGGAGGCCAAACGATGACAGAATTCAAGAGCCAGCACTGCCTCACAGCTTCGGAGATTTGCCTATCAGTTTCTCTGTTTGCAAGCGAAACATTTCCCAGTTTCTGTGTCTTTCCAGCTGTTTTGCTGCTGTGGCTGCTGATGGCATTTTGGGCTGGAATTCCTCAGATTCCCTGTCCTGCCCTGGCCCCATGCTTGAGCCTGCCCGGAGCTGCTAGCCTGGCACAGGGCTTGCTCCCTCCTGGGGTGTGCAGAGCACCTGGCACCCACCACAAAACCTGGGGCACAGAAAGCTCCTCACATCCAAATAAATGCGGGTTGTCCCTCTTGCTCTTTGCCAAATCAGGGCTGTTACAGGATTGTGTGATCATTTAGAGTCCTCAGTATAAAACATGGATCTTACAGCTCCATCTGTACCAGGAAGGTTCCTGGGCATTGGAATTTGACTGATGACACTCTTAACTTGTGGGAACGGTTCCTGGTATGGTTCAGATCTGTGCCAACAACCTGACACAAACAGTCCCTGGGCAGTGGCAAAATGACAGAGTTAAAAGACCACAGTGCATTCAGGGACATTGCTTTGGACGGTGCTGTCTGCGCAGGGTGAGTATCTCATTAGATTTGATGGATTTACATGCAAGTGTAGATGCCTTTAAAGCAGTTGCTTGGTTTTCTGAATCCAGCTTGGTTTTCTCATGTATGGATGAGAGATTGGAAACACCTGCTTTTAGTCCTGGAGAATACATCTTTGGAAAAACAGTGAATACAGGGAAGCACAAAACATCCTCAGCAGCCTTGACAACTGCCTGTTCCACGGTGTTGGATACATCTTTGGGTTCACATTGATTCCCCCATTGAGATGACTTAGTGAAGCAATTCCCCAGCAGTCTGGTCAAGTTTGCGCTCCTCTGATTTTAGAGACAGGCCATTTCTCGGACTTGTTTGCTCCATGAGCACATGGTTATGGAAAATTCAGTTAAGAGAAACTCAGAATGTTGTCAACAATCACTATGATTTGGCACATCCCTGATGATATCACTGTCAACATGCTGGAAAGTGGTGGGAACACTGGCAATGCTCAAAGACATGAGCACGTACCTTAAGCGACTGTCTCTGATCTGAAAAACACTCATCTACATGGATTTCAGGTTGTAAGTATAGCAGAAGTCTAGCTTCAGAGATGCCTTTGCAGCTCTCATCCTTCCCAGAAGCTCATTAGCGTGGATGACATTTTCACATCATTCATTTAAGGCACGTTAATCAACAACAAAGCAAAAATGTCTTTTTAATGACGAAGATTTTAGCACGGTGGTGGAAGAAGCTGAGAGATGGGTCTGCATGGCAATCTTGGCTGCAGGTCACAGGCGACTTCAAGGTGAAGTTTTGGCACTCTGTCAGCCTGTGGTGTTCAGCTGGTCAGGATCAGGAGTCTGGCCATGGCAAAGTGCTCTCTGTTGGCTGGGGTGCAGTCAGGGAGCAGCTATTAAATCAAACAAGTTTCCTCTCTTTGAGTTAATGAGACCTGTCTGAACATTGCTTCTCAGCTGAATGCGGTTACAGAATCACAGAATGTTAGGGATTGGAAGGGACCTCGAAAGATCATCCAGTCCAATCCCCCTGCCAGAGCAGGAACACCTAGATCAGATCACACAGGAACGCATCCAGGCGGGCTTTGAATGTCTCCAGAGAAGGAGACTCCACACCCTCTCTGGGCAGCCTGTTCCAGTGCTCTGTCACCCTCACTGGAAAGAAGTTTTTTCTCATATTCAAGTGGAACCTCCTATGTTCCAGCTTAAACCCATTGCCCCTTGTCCTGTCACTGGATGTCACAGAGAAGAGCCTGGCTCCATCCTCCTGACACTCACTCTTCACATATTTATAAACGTTAATAAGGTCACCCCTTAATAAGGTCCTGCCCCAGTAACAAGCTTTGAAGACACCACCACTGCAGGTGGATTTCCTCTCCTAGCAAGGTGCTGTGAGATTAGAGGACACAGCATCAGAATCCCTTCTCAGATTTTCCTTTTCTTCCCATGTGGGCTCACTGGATGTTTATGATTTATGCAGCACCAGCTGTGCCTTGCCGAAATGTGCCTTTGGTGGACACCACCACTTTTGGTTTTGCTCTGAGTGACTCTAGGGGGAAAGGAGACAAGATCCATCCTTCCTTTGATGCTCCAGTTCTTCTGAAAGGGTCCAGTACTGCAAGAACATGAGCTAGCACCTCATTCTAACTGTGGATGTGACACTGGAAGTGGAGATGATCAAGGCAAAAATCAACAAAAAGCAGGAGACACATCTTACCTGGCTGGTGCTGGATGCTGGTCTCTGCCCTGGCACAGCTCAAGCTTTCCCGCATGCAGGGCTGAATCCAGAGCCATCCTTTCTGGCAGACCCCACAAGTGTTCACATCTTACAGGTTTCGGTGCAGCTGTGAATACTCCCCTCTTGCCTCCCTGAGTCCCCAAACGCAGGTTTAATAGGGCAAGACAGCTGAAGAAGGAGGCAAAATGTAATTAGGCTTTAATTAGCTAAGTTCGTCCTCACAGATAATTGAAAATCAGACTAATTGGTTGCAATGAATTCCCAGCACAGACAGCCATCCAGCTTGGTGTGTCTGTGCCAGCTGCCACACCACTGCACAAGGACCAGCCTGGAAACTCAACACTGCTACCGACCAACTTGCAATACTCTGCAGGGCCCAGTTTGTCATCTCCAGAGAGAAGTTAGAACTCCTAAACCCCCCAGGCTGCAGTGAGGGTGGTTTAGTGACCCGTGTACACAACAAGGCT
Organism: Pterocles orientalis; assembly: GCA_011057875.1. Taxonomy (NCBI): domain Eukaryota; kingdom Metazoa; phylum Chordata; class Aves; order Pterocliformes; family Pteroclidae; genus Pterocles; species Pterocles orientalis. The sequence goes on along the minus strand of WKFP01014307.1, from coordinate 87,878 downwards.
CATTGTTCTTCATCCCACACTTCAACCTGGGGAGCTGGTGGGCCATTAAACCTCACACATCCAGGCAGGAGCATGCCAGCAACCCTAGTGTGATGGGACCTGCCCTGGGCCATTTGCAGCGTGCCAGAAGATTACAGCTGGAAAAGACAACAGGTTTAATCTCCAATTGCCTCTGTCACGATTACAGCATACAAGCAGCTGGCTGGCCTCAAAGACTGGCTGGATATGGTTGGTGCTGAATGAACTGTGCTGGTTTCCCCTTCTCCCGTCTCTGCTGCTCAGTCTGTCTCAGCTGGTGTGTTTCCAGAAGCTGATGATCAGGGCTGCCCTGGACTGATGGAAACCTCTAGGGTACAAGCTGGAGTTGGCAGTGACACTTCTAGATCTGCCTTGGCAATGCTTTCTGGTAGAAAACCATAAATATCATAGCCTCTGGCTGTACTGGAGCTCCCTTCTACCTGGATGAAATGGGTTGTCTCCACCGTGAATGTGACAAGGCAAAGTGAAGCAATCATTCTGGCTGAGGGGCTTTAGGAAGTAGGTTGCTTTACCCCAGTGCACACAGTTTTTCTAAGAAGTCCCTTGTGAGACTCCACATCACTGTTTCATGGAGCAAAGACTTGGTATTTGGTACAGACGGCAGTTTCTCTGTGGCTGGGGATGGTTCAGAGACGTTGCACAGGTAGGAACAAACGTGATGTTTGGCTTGAAGGATCATGCCTAGAAAAATGCTGGACTTACTTATTCTGCATCCTTGGCTCAAGTTTCCCTTCTCTCCCACTGCTAGGCAGCGTGCTGTGTGCCAGGTGGCTGCATTTCATTACGGAGTTTATAAAGTGCCTGGGGAAACAAGGCATGGGGGGGATGATAAATTACGCACACATTTCACTCAGCGCTGACTGTTCGTCATCTCGCTGTACAGAAATATAATAATCACTGGGACGGGAAGGGGGTGCAGAAGGGAGGTACTAATCGCATTTGCACCATTCCTGTAGTTTGCGGCTTTTTTTCACACTTCCATCTGCCTGGGCTGTATCACTAGAAATTTTTGGTTTGGGGTTAAGACAATTTCCAGACTTACGTGCGTCCCAAATGAATGGGAAGAAGAAGGAAAGAAGGCAAGAAGGCAGCTCTGCGGTGGCTGGGTGCTCTGGATGTTTCAGTTTCAAGTCAAAACCTGATATCTCCTTTTTCCCTTGGGCTGCAAAGCAATTCCAAAGTACTCCTCTGCACTGACCACATTTCACAATGCTATGAATGGCTCTGCCTGCTCCCATCCTCTTGTGTTTGAGGTGCTGATTTCAAAGCATTTTGCAGTAGAGATGAAATCTCCAGCACTGCTGGATGAGCCACAACAAAGCCAGCTCCTTCTCCTTGGCTCTTGGCATAGCAGCAAAGGCTGAAAGGAGAAAGAAGTTAGCAAGAACCTCAGCTGCTCAGGAATTTGCCACATGCACAGTTACTTTAAATGGCTCAGGCCTGCTGCCTGCAGGTGTCTTATTTCAGGGTTTTAGGATGACTAATAGCTCCATTATTCTCTGCAAGGTATATACCAGGTTACCTTTTAACAGGCAGGAGGGAACAACACCTGGCAACAAAACACAAAGAAACACAGCTGGCCATTTGGATGCACTTGGGCCAAAGTCCCTTTTTATAGCTCCCTCCTGGTGTGCAGGAGGTGGTGGGATGAAGAAATGGAAGATGAGCAATGCCAAAGCTCAGCATCAGCACTGCCCTCTTTGTTGTGCTGGAAATGCCCAGCTGAGCCTCGCAGTTATGGCCATTTCTGGGGGAGGGGATCACTTAGGACTGTGCTTTCAAGCGTTAAACCTTGTGGCAGCTACGCCTGGAGCATTCCCAGCTCACTGAACCCTTGCTGTCTCTTCATGCCTCCCTACTTCACAAACAAAGGAGTCATGCTGAGAACCAGATCAGGGAACCTGAAGAAACCTCACAGTAAACTAACACTAAACCCAGGCTTCCATGTTGGTCAGTTCATTCTCTGGTTCACCATGCAGCCCCCAACCTACACTGCTGCCACAACCACCAGGAACTGTGTCCTGCTACAGGAAAGAGGGAAAGGCTGTCACATTGTGAAAGGTATCTCTCAAGCTCCCCAAAAAACATCTTTAGAAGAGTTCTCCCTCAGCTTTGGATCCACAAAAACACCAGCACCATTCCTGCGTGGCTGCTGCAGGGATCGTTGTCCCCCATCCACAATCTGTGCAGCTGATCATCTCTGCGGGTTTGCAGAATTCTGTGTTTGTTCCTAGCGAACCCCATCACAGGGGCTATTGCAGCTTCATTTCTCAGTTTTACTGGGCTCCTTTCAAACTCTCATCTTGTCTTGCATTACTCACACCTCTCCTCCCACTGTGGGGTGTCTCAAAATGTATTACACATCCTGGTCTCCTTTGTTCAAGCCACCAGAGTCCTTGTGCAGGAGCTCCTTGTTTTCTGGTAGCTTCTCCCTTGCTGGGAAAACATGTTTCCATTTCTTTTCTGGGAAAGAATGTTTCCCATTTTCCGGAAACATAGGTAGCATGCCACCGAGCCTGCCATCTGCAACAATAATAAATGCCTTGCCCAAGGCAACTTACCCGCGACCTGTTGCTCCCTTACTCAACGTCAGGTCTTCAGTGCAGATCAGTTCACTGCAGTGGATCCAGGAAGTTTTACTCCTGCTTTGAATTTGGATCACAATGCAGAGATGGTGGGAGTACATGGCATTGGTTTCCTTCTGACGGGTAATTCTGGAAGCTGGGAAATAAACAGAAAGAGACAAAACATTAAAATCTAGTGATAAAACTTGGCTTGCTTTGCCGTCGTCTCGCTGCCACACATCATGTCCATTTCTCAGGCTTTTTCTCCCTTCTTTTATTCTCCATTTATTGCAATGTGACAAGAAAAGAATTTTTTATTACAAAATTTGCCCTTGTCACTTTGCCTGTCTCAAAATGTGTAACCTCCTCTTCTTGCCTCTCCTCCATTTTTTTTTTCTCCACATTTTCCATCAGATTTTCTCCCTTTGCTCAGCTGGGACAAAGTGAATTCTCCCAGTAAATCCAGGCTACTCCAAGGAAATTCTTCCCCTTAAAAATATTCTAGTGCAACCAATTCTAAGCCATTCTTGTTTGCTTTGTGTGGGTCTCCTACAAGTTATTTCCTCCTGAAATCTCAAGCTCAATGTAGCAGAATTACCTGTCTTTTTAATTAAAAAATAATTTCAGCTGGGTAATGAATTGCCCGAGAAATGAATACAGAAGGAGCTGAAGCCCTCCAACATACCAGCCTCCAGTTTCACACTATTAATGCTCCGTATGAAATGTGTCAAAGCTCCGCCAGCCTTTGCTGTGTCTGTTCTGGGGACTCTGCCTCGTAACTCATGACTCGGACAATGAGAAGACAGTGCTCTCTACCCAGAGCAGAGCTTGAGGAAAACATCTCCTGAAGGCCAGAGAGCTCTGGCACGGCTGCTATGTTCAAGCTGATCGCAGGGAGCCCATTGCGCTGTGCTGGGGTTGAAACTGGCCCCGAGCATCTCACTGCTTTGTCTGCAGGCTGCCAGAAACCCACTGAGCTGCTGAGAACAGGCTCCGAGTCCAGCACGCTTACACCAGCTGAAATGGCAATGCACACCAGTGGAGGTGGTAGCCACCAGAGAAGGGGGTTCTCTCCTCCTATCCTCTCTCCCGTGTCCATCAGTGAGCTGATCTGGCTGAATATTGGGGATTTTTTTGTCCTCAGTGCTCTGCTGCCTGACCTGACTCACGGTGAAGATCCATTGGCTGCCAGTGCCATCACAGGAAGACAAGCAGGAACATGGGATCCTCCATCTGGAAGTGGCCTGCATCTCCCTGACCACAACCTCAAGATTGTGGTTGAATCTTCAGACAAACCAACTCTCCGTCATGGAGGTCATAGAGGCAGAGAGAAGCCCTGCAGCTGGAGACAGCATGGAGCAGCAGAGATGCTGGTGAACACGCCTGCGGTGACTGAACCCCACCGGTGGCTCTGGGTGCCCAGGGTGCTGTGTCCTACCCCAGCACCGAAGCCAGCAGTCTCGACATTGAAAACTGCCTGCCTGCTTGCTACGTGGGATCTGTCGTCCCGCTCCTGCTGGATGCTGATGAACCAAAATAACTCCCTGTTTTTCCCAGCCAGCACTGAGCTGGGATGTGTTTGGGAAGACGACTGCGACACTGTGACAGATGGCCAAGAAAGCAAATGCTGTTTTTTATGTCACCTCCGTGTTTCTTCCTCTGCTGTCTCCTGCGCTGGAGGCGGTGTTTGGAGATGGTGTGTGCTGCCAGCACGCAGCTGGCAGCAGAGCTGAGGAGACAGCAGAAGGCTGGAGCAAGGTGCTGGCCACCTTGTGCACACTTCTTCCCCAGCTCTCCCATGCTTTGTGACCTACATCAAGGCCTTCTCTCACAGGAATCTGTGCCAAAGACGGGGCTTGGAAGCAGAGCAGCGTTTGAGGTGGGGTGTTTGTTTTCGCAGAGCCACTGAGCAGCCCCCCAGACCCTTGCCTGCAATGACTGCTGGCCCAGACTGTTTCCTTTTGCCCTGAGGAGCGAGATAGGCCAGGAAAACTAGACCAAGGTCTCCTTCTGCCAGCTAGTGTCCAATACTGGCTCTTCTTTTTACAGACCCGATGCTAACTGCACATAGAGGAGCCTGGGCAAGCCAAAGCTTTGATAAAAGCCAGCTTCTGAAACTCTTTGATGCGCCACTGCCTCTCCTCTGTCTTTATTCATGTCATACAGCATCTCTGGGCAAGGGGCCACTGAGCTCCCTTCCCGGGTCACAAACTTCATGGAGATGTTTGAGGACAGCACTGAGAACTGGAGCCCTAGATCCCTGACGTACGGTAGAAATTCAGCAGGAAGAGAAGCACACCTCAGCAAGAGAAGAGGAGCACAGAGAAGCTGGTGACTGTGAACTGCTGTTACCCAGGTTATGCCTTGGAGGAAGCAGGAATAGCCCTATGTAGGGACACAGGGATGAACCAAACCAGTCCGTGCAGGTGGCTGCTGCTCCGTGCTGCGGGCTCTGTTTCCATGGCAGGAGAGAGCCGCTTCTGCCACACCGCTCGGCTGCCAGGACGCCAGCTCCTTTCACAGCCTGCCTGGTGCGGAAGGAGTGACTGACATCTCAGTTTGGCACAACGTCTATCTGCCTCCCGCTTCTGCCTTGTTGCACTTGGCAATTCTCCCCCTTCTCCCTCTGTTTTTCCACTAGGAGATCTCACACTCCTCTGCCTTGGCAGCAGGCAGACAGACGAGAAGGGGTGGACACATATATGGACTTGGAACAGCTCAGGAATGGCTCTCCTGTCTCTCCTTGCCTGGGATGGAGGAAGAGTCTCCCTGAATTCAAAGGTCTGGCATTAAGCAGTGGGGGTCACTGGTGCTTAAGGCAGCCAGAGCCTCTTTTCCTGAGATAGGGAAACTGAATTCAGAGAGACTAGTGAAAAATCATTGTCACACAGAGCTATGAACTGGACTTATTCCTGCTGGGAGCCCTCGTGGGCCTGGGGAGCCCCAAAGGGCTCTGCACAGCAGCTTTCAGCCTCACAGCCCTAAGGACCAGGAGACCACAAGTGAAGGATGGGCAGCTGGCCGCAGCTCTGCTCTGGGCTAGTGTTCTGCTTGGCTCTCTGGCTCACTGCCACCTCAAAGCCCTGGGAGGGATAACTCAAGCCCTGTCTAAAGATAGTTCAGGAGAATAAAGCACAAGAGATAGTGATGGACAGATCTGAGGGTGAGGGAGCAAGGCAGATGCGATGACAGGAAAATTCTGCTGAGAAGAAGCACAAGGAAGGGAGAGACAGAGAGGAGCTGGTCTGCACCCACACACCCAGCCCCGGCCCTTCCCCGCAGCAGGAGCATTGAAATGGAAATTACTTGCTATTTACAGTGCCACAGACGTGTGTGGGGGGGAACAGGGATGCTGTGAGGCTTGAGAATGCCGTGGGGAGCAGACTCAGCTCCCTCATCCTCTCTGGACAGCCCCAAACCTGTAACGGTGAAGAGGAGAAGCGTGCTCATGATTAAACACATTCTGCCCTCGCTATCTCCCTGTGCCACCCCACAGCCAGCCAGGGGCTCAGGAACAAGACAAGGTGGGAGACTCAGGGGCTGGGCAGAGCCACGGTTTCCTCCAAGTGGCAGAACAGGCCAGGAAGTATTTCAGACCTCCCTAGAAGGCCCTTGTCATTATTCTGCAGTATTAATTATTCTGTCATGCAGGGAGACACGTGCGTGGGAGTGCGTAAAAGCAATGCTGGCCCATGACCCAGCTTTATTTACCCACAGAGGTAGCACTGGCAGGAGAAAAGAAACTTGATTCCATGCTGCTCACTGCTGTGGCTGCAGCCGCCTGGCCCCAGGGGAATTACTCATTGTTGTAAGAGCCAGGCACCAGTCCCGTTCCTCGAGGCCAGCATCTGCTGACAGATGCCATCAAGAGCTGAGGCTGCTGAGCTCTCTTGGAGCCAGCATCTTCCCTCTGAGCTGCTGAGCAGCAGCTTGTGGTTGTGGAGATCCACCTCTCAGTGGGTTCCTGGAGCTCAGCCTCCAGGGTCCAGACTTTCCTGGTGGGTGTGGTGGGTGAAGAAACGTCAAGGTAAGGCCTGTCACAGGGATGCACCCAGGGCTTCATCCCTCTCCACACTGCCACTCACCAAGGACAACTGCCCCAGACAAGGGAAAGTGTCTGTAAAGACACAGAGGAAGACCATGAGGGCTCGCCTGTGACTCTGGTGGCCTGTGGGATGAAGTCCACCTTGCAGAGCTCCGAGCTGTAGAGGTCCTTGATATTTCCTATTCTTTATCTTCATCAGATCTACTCTGAGTAGCACTTCCACAGCACAGGTCTTTGATATGGCACTCTGCAGACTGGATGATGAAAGAGTTAAGTGTCTCCTGGGATGGGGCTGAGGCTGGAAGCAAAACTACTGTGAAGTCGACTAAGCAGAAAGCTCCTCCAACTACTCCAGGTCCCTCCCTCTCTGCTTTCCCCATAGAAACAGGGCTGGAGGATGGAGGCAGAAAGAGGGAAGCCAGCAATTCTAATACTAGCATTGTCTCCCCAGGCAAAGCCCAAGATCAACCTCATACAAGTCTCTTTGGAAAAAATAAATAGAAGAGGTGAAGCTACAGATTGGGAAGTACGAGGTTTTTCAACAAGGTATTTGGTTCCCTACATGTCACAGCCTGACCATCATCCCACTGTTATCCTTCCCTTCCTGTGCGTTCCCAAGTGTTCACACCAAACCGAATAGCTCACACCAGTGCAAGCCCAGTTCCCAGCCTGGTGACCTGTGGGTTGTTCTCTAATTAGGCTGTCTCAGGGCAGATGGCCAGAGGTCAGAGGCTGGCTGTGAGGCAGCGGGTGTGCTCAGATGGCAGCTGGAGGGGCTGGCCAGATGGAGCACATCTGGGCTCAGATGATGGCAGGGCAACAATCCTTCACACAGCCGTCTCCTGTTTCAGCAGAGCTGGCTGGGAGGGCTCCCAGTGGGTGGCCTCCTGGCTGTTCCAGGAGAGTAGACCTGCTCCATCCTCCCCTTCCCTCCTGCACGGTCCCCACATTCATTCAGATGCAATAAGCTGGCAGGAGTGTGCCTCAAATAAGATCAGTCATGCGCTTGTGTATTCTCCAGCTCTCCCTGGCCTTTCTGAAAGAGCTGCCGCCTACGCTGCTCCCACACTGCAGCAGAACTCACTCCAGAGAGCTGACCACATGAACAGTACGAGCCTCTGCATGAAGGGAGCTGTCAATCACTCAGCCAAAGTCAGCACCTCAGAGCCTGATCCTGCAGCACCTTAAATGAAACAGAGCCAGTTTGTTACACCAGAGCAAAGACGGTGTAAAAAGGAAGTCACGTTTTGAAGCAATGCATTCATTCATCATTGCAAGGCTCTTTCACGTGGTCCTGTGGCAGCTGGAGCCCAGTCCTGGTTAAACAACATGCTGGCCCAGAGCAGAAAGAGCTCAGGTTCATTTCTACCTGGCTCTGGGCTGCTTGATGACTAAGTCGTTTCGGTCAGGCAGTGTGCCTTAGTTTCCCCATTTATAACATCAGGGATGCTCAGCTTCTGTAGAAGCACCGCAGTATGCAGCTTGCTGTGCTATAGACCTGGGTCTGATCCTGGCCATTACTCCATTCCCCTCGTCAGTCTCTGGATCTCATCTTTCCTTCCTGTTTGTACCATTAGAAGGAAAAAAAAAAAAGCCAGGATGTCTTGTGGCAGCAATACACACTGCCCCCTCTGACGGCAAAGAAGGGGCTGCCTGTTTCCCTGTGAAAGGCTCCTGGGAAGTTAGACCTGTACCAGAGGTCTGTCAAACTGCGTCTGGAATGAAGATAGTGTGAATGAGCCACTGCCTGCCTGCCAGCAGCTCCACTGGTGTACGACTCCTTATAACAGAGTGCAGGAAGGAAGGGCAGAAGATGGTCCCCGTGCATTGGGACTTCCCACAGGGAAATGAGTGTACAGTGGATATCGATCTGTGCACACAGATCTGATGCTTCTGGTCTGTCACAGGTCGTGTTGGGCACAAGCAGCCACTGTCCTTTGTGGGAATCATCCTAGAAGCCTCTGTGCAGCAGTTGTAACCCGTTTGAGGTTACTGCTGCCTCCTCCTTCCTGCAGTATGGACTGGACCCAGAAGATGCTCTGACTTCACTGGCAGAGGAATATTTTAGTTTGTGTTTCTCTCCCACGGCAGTGCAAGAAGGGACAGGGGACTGATGTAGTGTCTCTGCTGCAGCTTCTAACATAATTAAAAGAAATCAAAGATCAGAAGTGTGGAACAGCTCCTCTACAGAGATGGACTAACCTAGAAATCCTCAGCCTGGAGGAGTTCAGTGACAGGAAAGAAATGGCTGAAGTTTGCAAGATCTTCAGACCGCGACCGGGGAGCAAATACTGCTCGTTCTTCACTCTTCAAGAACTAGAAAGGCACAACTCAAAAGAAATGAAAAATCAGCAAGTGCAAAAGATACGTGACAGTGCTGTTCCACGCTGCAGAATTCATGTTTGTGAGCAGGAGCCAAAGCCACCGACAGGTTCGGCATGGGGTGACATGCACTCACCGAAATCTCCTCACCAGGACTTCAGGCTGTAAAACAATCCCTGATCTGCTCTTAGTAGGGAAACATGCAGGAGCAGAGCCAGACCATCTATCTCTGCCCTAGTACCCATGTGCTTCAAGAAACAGCACTGCCTGGAGGCAGCTCCCAAGCCACGTGCCCTTCGGTCTGACCCAGCATGCCTGTTCTCACTCTCTGCGTGCTGCCTGGCCCCACGGCTGGGAAGAGGAGGCAAATTCCGCGCGTGCCTGCCTGCCTTGGCTGACGCAGGGCAGGCTCAGTGTTATTTCGGGACAAGATTTCCGTGAATAACTCCTCTCATCTGCCAAACCCAAATTAAAATTTGCTGGCAACAATCATGAGCCTTCCCCCGCATTTCTCCCTTCTTTTCTTTTTTTTTTTGGACATTTTCCTGCATTAAGACAAACCAGTGATAAATCCAGATTGTGCATTAAACACTGGCCTACACGGTCTAGGAAACAAAGAGCACGAAGGAATTCAAACTGTTGCTAGCCAGGATGCATTTGGGCACAACAGCTTTTAAATCATCTTCTTAGAATGATTCTTTCAGATTTTCTAGCGTCTGTAACACGAGATAGTGTGAAAAAACACTATCACCTGCAAACATGTGAGCCCCAGACCCAGAGACATCCTGGAGTGCCCAGTATCAATGCCTTTCCACGCGCAGGGAAGAAGTCTGGTTAAGGACTGGGAAAAGCTATGGTGTGAGACCCACAGCTCTGCGTGGTGCTGGAGGATTCTGGCAGTCTGCTCACCAATTTTTTCTCAGCTTTGGGAGGCTCCTAGCCTACTTTGTAGGGGAAAAGGTGCTTGCTTTATCTAGCCATACCCTGCACTTCCTTCAGAGAGCTGGGGTGCCCAGACAGGATATTTCTTACAAAAAAGGTCTAGTGTTTTACCTGTCAGAGATCTCTTTTTTCCAGTTCCCTGGAAATCTTCAGGAGTTCTGGGTGCTGTGACAGAAAACCTCCTCTTGTCCTCGTGAAGGTGTCCTGCAGCCTTAGAAAAGTAAAACAAATGGCTCAATGGATGGCTTCCACTGAAGAATTAGGGTGGGCTTCCATCCACCAGCCATCCCTACACGCTCCCAAAGGCAAACAGTTCCCCCTCTTCCCCATGGAAGCAGACAGAGTGCACTGTGTAGCTCAAAACTTCCTAGCAGCCAGGTTCAGTGTGGCTCAGGCAACCCCTTCACTCACTGAAGCACTGGTAGCAGCTTGGCACATCAATGCGAGTTTCTGCAAGCTAAAGGAGTGATGGAAAGGGCACCAGTGAGGGCATGCAAGTCAGGGAAGAAACCCACCCAAACCAGGCACTTGTGTGCATCACACATCCTCCAGCTCCTGGCAGCTCAGCCTGGAGGGGAGGACCGATGCATCTCCACAGCATTTCATTTCCCTTCACCTCCACCTGCTCTATTCTAGGAAAGCCTGCCTAGAGTTCATGCAGCCAAAGTGTCACAGTTCCCTTCCCACGCAGAGCTCACCCAGCAGCTTGCTTCCTTGCTCTGAATAAACACTGCTTCCCTGCCTGCCTCCCCACAGCCGGGCTGCGCTGCAGATGGGTCTTGCCCCAAGGACAGGCAGGAGGGGTACCCGCTTCCCCCCGCACCCAAGGAGGGATGTGGCAGGCTGAACCCGCACCGCACTGGTCTTGGGCAGCTGTGCCCTGCTTTTCACCATGGGCAGGAAAAAGGGGTAGGGATAAAAGCTACATCAGGACCTTCGCTCCTTGGTGTCTGTTTCCAGTCAGGCCAAGCGGAGGCAGATGCTCCCAGGTGTTAACACCGAAGGGTTCAGTGCTCAGGTCTGACCCGGTCCAAGGCAGGTCCCAACCCACCTCTCCAAATCACTCTGGTGTTAGCACCTGTTCTGAGGACAGCAGATGGTTTGTGGCTCCCTGGAGAAGAGCCCCAACTCTCCTCTGGCTCCTTGACCCAAAGAGGGCTAGCAGTGCCCAAACACCCTTGGTTGCTGTGGGCTTTGACCCAGTCCTTCCTAGAGTAGAAACAACTGATTTTCCTCAAAGCTCTCTGCCAGTGGTCCAAGACGGCACAAGGGCAAGAGACTTGGTGAACCAGAGCTCCCGAGACATCTTAGAGGCAATCAGGGCCATAAACTGAGTGCTAGTTCAGAATCTCACCCGCTTTTGGGACTCAGGCCAGGGCTCATTAACAAACAAAATGTGCTGATCCAGAACACCATCCTGCTCAGACGTGCTGATCCAGAACCCAGAATGCCATCTTGCTCTGAAAGAACACATTCAAGTAAGCAAAGACTTGGTAACAGTGCCTTGAGTGTGAAATATGCAGAACAAGTTTTTCAGGAAATAGATCAAGCGCTGCTTCTGGGGGCAATGATAACAAGAGATGTGAAAATCCAGAGAAAAGGAAAGAGAGACCTGGTCATGTGGGGAAGGCACACATGGAGAGCCCAGCAAGCCCAGATAGAAAAGATGACAGACTGTGATGTTACCACTACTAGAACAGACCTGGACGGTGTGATTGTGAATACTTCTATCCCATTTCAATCTCCCGCAGGAGTAGTTGGAAACTCCAACAAGACCTGTGTTCAAGCCTTGCAAATCAAATCATTCAACACACTGCCTCCTCCCAGGACTTCATTTATGAAAAATTCATAGAGAACCAAATTCAGCATTTCCCCTGCTTGTAGCAATCAGCTCAATGTCAGACTGACAGCAGGGCAGACAAGGGCTTGTATCCCTATAAATCTGATATTTTGATGTCATTTAATCTCTGTAATTTTAATTCTCTCCGGCCTGAGTAGTCTTTCAGTGGTCCCAGGCAGATACCTGTATAACCAAGAACATTTCTTTCCTCTGATAATCTCTCTTCTTCCAATAATTTTTGGACTTCCTGAGCTGGCTGTGGTTTCACCAAGTAATTATCTATAGATTTTCTCCTTCCATGAATGTCTTCAACTCCCCTCATATGTAAAATTTCCCAGAATGTAAGTCCTCCTATTGCCCCTCAACTTTGGCTCCCATTAACACTCTGCCACTGTTGGAATTTTTTTTAAAAAACCACACCACACTCTGGTAGATGGTCTAGCCCAAAGTTTTTGGCAGGTGCTCCTAGAGGCAGCTGTAATCACTCATTTAAATATAATTTATTTTTATTTTAGAAGGCTCACTAACAATACAAAAGATTTCTTCCCTGCATCTCACTGGAATTGTGTGCATATCACCATGGCAACCATGCCAGAGATTTTTGTGGTCCCAGACCCATTTTATTGGTTATTAAATATCTGTGCAATAAAAATATATATATATAGCTTTGTTCTCCCATCTGTCTGTTCCATCTGCTTATTTCCAAGTGAAATACAACCATTTGGCTCAGCCACAGCTTTCTCTTTCCTCATGCGATTGGCTGAAGGAAAGAGAGATGCACCTGCTGGTGGTCATGGAAGTGGTGAAAGGGAGGAAGAGGAATGAAAGACATTGCTGTGGACATGAACCTGACCATCACACACATGGAAAAGCCTCAACTGTGATGACAACACCTGCAGGGTTAAACCAGTTCCTCCTTGCAGGCCAAGTCCCTGCCCACCATAGCTGGACTGCCTGTAACCAATTATCTCCCACATGTGAAAGGGAAGAGAAGCTCAAGAGGACTCTGGCCAACACAAACCTCATTTGCTCCTGGTGGAACTGCTGTGGTCCAGCTGCAACTCAACCCCAGCTGGTTGGTTTCCTGCCACAGGGTCACTGGGGAAGTCCAGTCAAATGGTATGTCACTGGTCAGAGAACAGGAAACTCATCACAGCTGCAGCCATTAATTGTCCCTTCTACCTTCCCAACAGAGGAGGAGAAAAGTAGCACTTTAGCCCAGTACACACTGTTCCATGGCATGGGAAAACACCAGTAATGAGACCTCTGTGCCAAACTGTCCATGTTCCTCCTGAGACCAGAAACTGCACAGAAAGCTATTTGACATGTCCCCATGTGAGGGACTAATTCCTTCTGGCACTGTTTGCCTTGCCTGCCCACCCCCACAGCCTCCGCCGGGAGAGAGGATGTGTTTCCAGCCTCCCAGCTCCCTTATATTCTTTAAGCTGTCGGTTGTTAATTATAGTGCAGCATTTCAACTTGATGCTTCCCAGGGGGCCAAACCACACTAACAGACTAAAAGTGGTTCCCAACGGAATACTCTGGGAGCCTCCACTAGAACTGAGCCTATGTCTCCATCAGTCCGGGTAAGACATTCCCCACCACCCTGGCAGCTCCCAGGAGACTAGAACTGCACCTTCTGCTGTAGATTCATATCTGCACTTTTTTACCCTATAGCATGAGCATTCCTGCTCAGCAGATAGAAGCCACAGCTTTCTGGGAAGGGATTTCAAATTGGCCATCAGCTTTCTCAATGTAAACATCTCCTCACCTGCTTCCCCATCAGCTCTGAATCTCTCAGTACAGATTTAAGGGGCAGTGAGAATGCACAGCCTGGTCTAGTTGGGGATGCCTCAGCCTTCAAAGTTAGAGTAACCCTCACCACAGCCTCTCCCACTGCTCCACCCTGCTTCCACCTGACCTGCAGAGCAAAGCCAGGATGACTCGTCCCATCAGTTGAGCTCCCTGTTTTTCACAGGCTGGAAAAACTCTGCTGCCCCTCTACAGAAGCAAATGAAGTCTCTCAATCACACAACCATGACCATCAAGGCTTGGGGGACCCACACACCCCTCTCAGTGAGGAAGGCATTGCTAAGCAGTTGCTAAGCAAGCCATCAGGTCAAGGGAGAATAAGAAAATGAGAAACTAATGTGATGTTGATGCTTTCTAGCTGGTAGCAACATCCTCCAGCCAGGCTGCCCCTTTGCCTCATGCGACCACAGAAATGTCTGCTTCAAATGCAGAAACAAGTGTGGTGATCAAACCATCAATTTAGGACAAAAGCATGGACAAAATATAAAAACGTGGGATTAGATGATAGCATGGGGAAAGGCTTGAGGATCCTAACCTGCCAGCTCCTGACACAACAGCATTCATTTCCCTTGACTGTGTTAAGGGAGATGTTGTTCTGTGGCGCTTTGTTTCCAGAACACTCAAATGTAATAGCTAAAGTGTGCCAGAGGAAACTCAAAAGCTGGTTGAAGAGTGCTTCACAAAGCACCTGCTGCTGGCACCACCTTCAAGTTATAGTCACATGAGTCTATGTGCTGCTAGCTGAACACTATGAAAGGCACCATAGCCCAGCAACTAAAGCCAAGGGAGGTCCAGCTATGTGCCCTCTGCCGCTCTTGACTGGTTGGAAGTGTTTTTCTCAACACCTACTGAGCAACCACCATAAGAGAGTTCACAGCATGCTTAGCTGGATACAACTCTTCCTAAAAATAAGAAAAAAGCAGAAAAGAGGCAATAAATGAAAAAGAGGAAAACCAGAACATTGAGAACAGTATTACATTGAGCCATACCTATAGAAGTCTAGTGGTTGACAACAGCCTTTAGATCAGGACATTCAAGGCTGCTGTTCAGCTCTTATGTACTTTGCCAAATTTGCATAATCAACCCACAGTAATTATAATTTCATCTTGAATAGGTATTATTTTAATTGTGACTGCCTTTCCTGCTCAGCACTAATTGGAGAGATCACAAAAGAACAACAAAGCAGGAATGTTGTTGATGACTTTGGCCTTTTCTTCCTCCAGCCAGCTCAGATGCCCCACCAGACCCCCTTTCTGGTTGACCCCCCTAAAGCTTTTTCTGTTCCAAAGCAAACCATGCAGTCCTGAAATAATTACAACCCCAAAGCAGCTGTGCAAACAAACCCAGCACCTTCCTCAGAAAAGCTGCTTCAGAACACACTCCCAACCACAGGCCCGCTTGGGCACTTGCCAGGGGGGTCTGCAACTGGAGTTCAGATGGTTTCCCCTTAAAATTGGCTGAAAGGAGAAACCACTGCGGTTCTCAGAGAGCCTAACCCTGCAGCAAGCCCTCAGAGAAACCCCCTCCAGGTACCAACCGCCCTGAGCTAAACCCTCCCCAGAGAAACCCCCTTCAGGTGCCAACCACCTTGAGCTAAACCCTCCCCAGAGAAACCCCCTTCAGGTGCCAACCACCTTGAGCTAAACCCTCCCCAGAGAATCCCTCTTCAGCTACCAACCTCAGGTAAACCCCACACCCAGTCCCCCCTTCACAGCTGCCAAGAGCAGACAGCTAACAGCCCCCAGGAGCCTTATATACCCTCTGTGAGGCGTGGCCAAAGGGGATTGGCCAGGAGCCACAGCAGTGGCACTGGATTGGTCAGCACACAGCCCCGCCCTTGTGCTTCCCTGAGGAGAGGCTGTGGGGAGGTGGTGAAGGGCTCAAGGGGGAGCTGAGGGGGGATCTTGGCTGTTCTTGCTGTCCCTCAGAGGCTGTGGGTCTGGGAGAGCCTCTGCTGCAGCATAACCAGAGGGAGATTGTTTCCGTGAGGGGGGTGGAGGTACTCAAGGGAAGTTGGAAGCAGCAGGACCGGGGTGAAAACACTGGAATAGGATTTAGGAGAGGGAGGGCGGGTGCCCGAGACACTCAGGAGGTGAAGCGTCTTCTGCAAAATGGGCTTCTGCAGCGGCCAGGGGGTGTTTGTGGTTCCCGTGGCATGGGTTGGAGTCTGCAGGATGGACAAACAGCCACCGGGCTCTGGGGATGAGCATCACGGCCTTGGGTAGGGTCCAGGCCCCCTCTGTGGTTCAGAGGAGGGCACACAACGGCTGCACCAGGGCCCTTCCCCAGCCCGGGGTCACCCAGGCTGTCCCCTGGATCCCTTGTCCCCTTGCTGACGCAATGGAAGAGGGACTGGGGTAATACATAGCTGTCTGGTTTCTACTGAAAGCAACCGTACCTCTTTCAATAACTTAATTCTCATTGCTTGATAGTCTAATGTCCAACCTAAAGCCTTTGGGCTGCGAATGATGCTGATTTTGCTTGCTCTGAACACCATTTCAGGGGTGGTAACCTTCTTCTGCCCCCTTAGCTTCCTCTGACCTGAACGGAATACACTTGAACTCTCAGTTCTTCAGAGGGGGGTGGTTCAGGCCTTCCAGATGTCATCTACCCTCTCTAATTTGTCATCTTTTAAGGCACGATGCTCAAAAGCGGACAGTCTCCAGCTGAGAACTCATCAGCAGTGAGCAAAGTGCACTAATCATCTCCCGTGTCTTGCATATGATAGTGAGTATCTTTAGAGAAGAAAGAGCAGACCAAGGGGATAGTGGTCTTTCTGGGCTTGAAAGAAAAGATGTGCAAAATTACACAGGAACACTTCTAATTAATTGCTGTGTACTGACAGCAGCTGGCGAGACAGCCCTTTGCCCATCAGCATTCAGACAATTAGTTAACTCTGTACTCCACTGAAATGGCGGAGCAGCTCGGTATTTATTCATATTTTGGATAAGATCAAAGTGAATCACTTCTGTGATTTATTGTCTGCAGAGAAAAATCTCTACATCTCATCTCTTCAAAGAGTGTGGTCTCCAGCTCAGGGATCAAAGCACTGTCAGGGAGACATTCTGCTCTGGGGGGGGGGTTCATGACTGGGCTTCTCACTTGCTTGGTACCTTTTGTCAGGAGCTGGCTGGGACAGGGAACCCGTTCTTTGCTTGTGTCACCGAGGACCTTCAGCCCACAGCCAGTTTGCTCACAGTGGCAGGTGCTACCACAACAGTTTACCCTTGGCGTCACCAAAAATTTCCATTTTTTTCTGGAAATTACAATGGGTTTGTGGTCAGGCAGGAGGAGTCCTCAGCTGCAGCTGGGCTGGGGACTGTAAGAGAAACCAAGCAAGAGAGCATGGGCTGCCAAAGACAGACCCGTCACCACCAAAATCCTTTCCTCTCTTTGGGTCTTCTGTGCAACTAGAGAACAGTGAGCTTGTCACCGATGGTTACAGACACACCAAACACACTGTCCTTCACTCCCACACCCGCCCACCATGCCTTTCCTTTTCCAGGCAGCGCCGCCTGCTAATCAAAAGCCAGACCTTCATTTTCTGCCTCCAAATCGACCCCTCCCAGGGGAGGAGGGCTGTGAGCCAGATGGGGGGTCTTTCATGTTTCGCGGAAGGCTTGGCCCCACTGGCATGAGCGGCCGCCTCAAAGGCGTTTGAGTTGCAATTTGCCTCATTATTGGAGCTGATGTGCAGCCTCCCCAGGACCCATCCTGTGCCTGGGAGAGCTAGCTAATGAGACATCACATGAGCCCAATGGTCCTGCTGGTGTTGACTGGGGAAGGGAGCGGGCTTCAAAGGACCCACTTGATTCCTTTGTGCAGAGGAAATTTCCCCATGTCATTAAAACCTGTGGGCCTGTGAGTTTCAGGCGTTGGTGTTGGAAAACAGCACAGCATTGGCACCACGGGGCAGGGTGACCCTCCCGAGTGGGATTCACTGGGGGGTCTGGTGCTGTTTGACACCAGGGTGGCTCCTGCTGCGCTGCGGAGTTGTGCTGTGCTTCCAGGGGCAGCTACGAGCTGATGATTTTGATGATTTTACAATGCACGGGGGACACGGCTGCTTGCTGAGTCCAGGCTCTCCTGGGAGCTGTTGTGTCCGTGCCTGCTGGCTGCTCTGCACTTGGGGTTCAGGGGCACTGGGGGTGCTTCCGAAGCCCAAGGCAGATGCAGGGATGGAGTGATTCACCCTCTGGAGGGTCTGTCCATCACCGCTGATGCCAGAGGGCAGTGGAGCTCACAACCTTGGCACTATGTGGAAAGTTTCTGGTGCTTGTTAGCATCCCACCTCTGTGCCATCTCCCACTTGTCACATGTGTGGTCACTACAGACACTCTGCAGTCCCCTGGCTCCTCCAGACCTCCAGAAAGGGGGTGCAGTCCCAGCAAGGGGTGCTCTGGTGCAGGAGAAGAGTTTCAGCAATTCCTGTGAGCAAGTAGAAATGAGAGGTTGTCATGGATACTGACACGCAACTGAGGGCCCAATTCTGTGCTGCTCTGCTCCTCCTGTCCTCCCTTACCCTGTTGTGTGGGATCTGTGGAGGCTCCATTTCATATCATGGAGGAAATGGAATTAAAAAATGAAAATCTACTATGAACGTGGCTTTGGTTCCTAACTCTCACCCAGCCGTACTTCCCAGCTCCTGTTTCACTGGGTTGAGTCCGGATTCAAACCGGTCTGCAGGAGGGCATAACTGGGACGCTGGTTTGAGTGCACAGCTGCCAGCCTCTCAAGCTAGCGTGGTTATTCCAAAATGCACAAAGCCAGCACGTATTTCGGCTGCCCAGTTGCTGATGGTGGAAAGGAAGATGAGTGAAGGGGTACATGCAAGGAAAGGTGCTTGGCAGCCTGGGGAGAGAGCCCACATCCTGTACTTGCTGGGGTGGATTCAGGCCCCTGCAAAGAACTGGGCAGCAGCTTTACTCGGAATTTCCCCCTGGGCTGTGTACAACTGACTTTGTGATCTAGAGAAGTTTTACAAATGCAGGCAACTTTCACCATGTTTTCATTTCCAGAGGAAAACATCTCCCCAGTATAAAACTGAGAAGTCTGATTATTTCATGCTGAAATGTTTTGGATTTCCCATTTGAAATCAGTGTTTCCATTTGTCCAATAGTTTGGGGTTTTTTTTGTTGTGGTTTTTATTTATTTATTTATTTTATTTTTATTCTGGTCATTGAAAATTTCCCATTGCTTTTTTCCTGAGAGTTGATGACAGTGTTCTAGTTGGATTTTTGGCATAAAGATTTCTGAACCAGGACCTTTTTTTCAAAAAAAAGGCAATTACTGAGGGACCTTGGAAAGATGACACTTTGGTTCCTGAGTTGCTTCTGAGGGGCTTCTATTACATGCACAGAATTGCCCTGCTTTAACAGAAGACTTTTTTGGATCCAGCAAGACGGAAATCTGACATAAATAAGAATATTTTCAAGACGATTGCTTGCAAACATAAGCATCAATTAGTTATCTCAGTCTGGTTAAATAGCAGTGTGGGCAGATGATTACAAATGATTGTGTTGTTGCCACTTACTGCCTTATCACCTCTCACCAAAAATCCCTTTGATTTTCCAGAAACCTAATGACCTCAGTCTTTCTCTTAGATCCCAGTCCAGGGAAGCACCCAAACACATGCTGACAAACACCCCAAATGCTGAAAAGAACATGGGTGCTTAACAGACTTTTGAATTAAACCCAGAATGGGAGCGGCCTTTTTTTTTTTTTTTCTTTTCCATGTTCACGTGGAACAGCAGCACGAGGAAGGCAGTGGGGTATTAAACTCCGACATATTCGACATATTGTAGGAAAGAACCAGGAACCTGCAAAACATAATGAGCTGAAAGAGGCTTTTGAGCAACCCCGTGACAGAGCGTTCGAGGGCGTGTGTGCCAGACCCATGCTTGTTTGCAGCCGTGCCATCAGCTGGCCATCATCTGCCTTTCTCCAGGCTACCAGCTCTGCTCTGCCCCAACCCCTTCCACGGTCTGGTTCTTTGAACCCTCCTGGATGGGACTGACTTGGTTACGTGGAATTTCACTCCCAGGCTTTTTGCTCAGCCCTGGATTACGGGGAAAAACAGCCTGTATTGAGAGCCAGCTCCCCCCACCCCTTCCCCATCAACTCCCAGTACAGCCCATGCAGCCAAGGACGGGGGACATGCCTCCCGCCCACGGCCCCCGCCACAGACCTAATTACACTTGTCTCAAGATTAGTCAGAGGGAATTTGTTCCCTCCAAGCTGGGCTGTGGAGCTAAGTTGGGCAGCAGCTGCCACTGCCTCCTCATCCCAGCCTCTGCCAAGCCAGCAGGCTCATTCCGCGTTGCTGGGGCTCTCGCGTGCACACAGCCTCCTCAAGGCAATGGGTGGGCATTAGCTTCGCCTTGTTAATATGATTGTGGTTTGGGCTGCAGCCCTGCTAGCATGCAGGTTCATTCCAAAGGGGTTTTGCAGCCTCCTTCAGGATTTTGAAGGGGGAAGAAGCTGAGAGTGACTGGGGAGGTTGAGCACACCCAGACTCCGCAGCAGAAGGGGAGAGCCCAGTGCTCCCCAGTCCCTGTGCCTCAGGAAGCTTTCTATGCATAACCTTTCCGAGGGGCTTCACCTCCAGCCTGGAAAAACAACTTTCAGGTGATGGACCCAGCACTGACCTGCCTGTTCCCTCCATCTCCTTTCCTCTGGCTTTACTCCACCTCTCCACTATCCCTGTGTCAGACAGCCTGAGAGCCAGCACTCCATCACTGGCTTTTTCCCTCCCTTCAGCTTGATGCCAAAGCTGTGTTTAATCACCTGCTGCGGTCCCATGGAGGAACCCTGTGAGCTGGTGCAGAACTGTGAGGAGCAGAAGCATCATGGAGCTTTATAGCTAACCAGTGGTCCTCCTGTCGTCTCCTGCCTGTGCCTCCCACCTGCAGACCCGCAGCCCCCTGCCCTCGGACATCACATAGACCTTCTCCCTGCTCTGCCTCTTCTCCACTTCACTCTTCTCCCTCCTCTCACCTTCAGGGCAGTTTCTGGCATTCCTGCCCATGGACTGGCCGCTGCTGGGCCAGCTGGTCTGCAGGCAGCGGATGAACCCCACCATTTCTTCCTCCATTTGGCCTCAGCAAACAGTTGCCAGCCCACACCTTCTGCAAAGTTTCTTGGGACAGCTTAGTGCCCCTGAATCTACCATACTGAGCACAAGACCTGGAGCTGGACCAATCCCCCTGCTCTGAGTGTGTTTGTTCTACTCCAAGAAGCAGAGCCACCTCCTTTTCTTGTTTGCATTTTGGATCCAAAGACTGTTTCTGCTAAAAATCCCCCGCTCCCTGCTCAGGCTGCTCTGTGCAATGCCTCCCGCACTGCGCTGCTGCCCTCTCCTGGACTCTCCAACAGCCGCCGGGCTCAGGAAAGTTTCAGCTGCAGATGGTAACATTTACTTTGAGGCCACGAAAGTGGGAATCTTTCCCGAAGCCCCGTGTCCCCCGCATGGCAAGGCCTGGCTCTGAAAATGAAGAGATTTGAGACTTTCTCCTGCTGCATCCTTTACAACCGTGACCCCAGCAAATACTCTGGCTTAAGGTCTTCTCAGGACCTGCTTTTTCAGGGGTGTCTAAAAAGGTGGTACAGGAAGGAAATGGAGTCATTCCTTAGTGCAAGAGCGACTGGGAACGATGCCTTCCATGATTAAAGACAAACACTTGGTTCACCCTGTGGGATAGGTCTGCTCCTTGTAACCCCCGAGTCCCTCTGTGTCTGGAGCATCCAGTGCTGCAGAGAGATGCAAATATAAGCTAATCTTTGTTAGCAACACTGCAGGGTGACCTGAGGATGTTAATGCATTTAGAGGCGAGAAAATGGCAGGAGCTGTGAGAACAAGTGGCAAGAAGTGAGGCTGTGTTGAGAGGAGACCGTGGACTGGGCCATCTCTACTTGTGTTGGGTGGGACTGGGAAGCCACGTCCTCTGCCCAGGTTGCTGGCAGAGTGGGCAGTGAGGAGAGGCTCCTCTCACCAACACGGGCTGGATGGGGAGATGATTTCACCCAGGAAAGAGAGGGGTATGGGCCAGGGAGGTCCAGCAGGAGAGCTTTGCAGGTCTCACCAGCTTGGTGTTCCCAGCTGGAGCTGGCTGGCAGGTCCCAAAGCAGGGACACTTGCTGTCCTAGGAGGAAAGCAGAGGGGCAGCGCTCAGGCTCAGCTTGAAGTGTGCTCACCGCACTCTTGTCTCCTCTCCAAGGCTCCTGCCAGCCCTCTGAGGAGTCAGAGCAGAATCTATCCACCTCCACACTGGTCTTGTACCTGAGCAGCTACAAAGCACCAAAGTCAGGTCCCCCAACGTTTGGCTGGACACTTGGAGCACAGAGCATCCTGCCCCACCGCGCATTGTGGAACATCTCGTTACCATGGCAATGAAGAATCTGCTGCTTCTC
This sequence comes from Pterocles orientalis, assembly GCA_011057875.1. Lineage (NCBI taxonomy): Eukaryota > Metazoa > Chordata > Aves > Pterocliformes > Pteroclidae > Pterocles > Pterocles orientalis. The sequence continues at coordinate 65,905 of WKFP01014307.1, read as the reverse complement.
CCTGTCACCTTAGTGATGGCTCACAGGCTGGGCAGCGTCGTGTCTCCTGCCCACACTCGCCAGGTTTGGGCTTTGTGGGAAACGTGGTGCTTCTTTTGGGGACTGTCTGAGCAGGATGCATGAGAGGAAAACTAGCTGGGGACATCCTGGTGGAAGAGACATGGGAGGAGAGATGATCAGATGGAAGGAGCAGGAGATAGGTGGTGAGAATTCTACGCAAGGCTTTTTTGGTGGAAATCTTACAGACCAAGAGGCAGGGGAAACCTAGAAAGACAAGACTGAGGGTGAATTTGCCCCAGAACTCAAGAGGGAGACTCCAGGATTTCCAGCTATGAAGGGTACCTAGAACTGGCTGTGGAGGTTATCTGAAAAAAATAAGAACATGTTGAAGAAAACAGGAAATTGTGGTTTTGAGGGGAAATTATACATGCCAAAATTCTCAGAGGGAGAAATGACAGAAGTTGCTGACAAAGCAGGGCAAGATGTGGCCACGTACCAGGGGAGATTTTGTTTGCAAGTCCTTCTGCCAGCTTGGGTGCATCCTAAGCAAGAGCTCAGCCCACAGCTCCCAGCAGGAAGCTTGGATTCAAGCCTGGGATACTTCAGGCAATATCTTGGTTCAGATCGGAATCTTTTAAAAAGGGTGTGTTTTCTTAATGTTCCTGTTCGTCCTGGAAATGAGATTTAGGTTCCTATGATTGTCCATTGAGAACTAAAAGCGAGCAGTTAAAATATACAGACAGCCAGAAACTTGGGAAGAGTAAAGACAGCCAGAAACTTGGGAAGAGTAAGGCTAAAAACTCCTTCTCAATTGTACCAGGGTTTCTGGAGGCGAGGTGTAGGGGGAGGGAGAAGTGCTTTTAGGGTAAATATGTTCAAATCATCCTACCAGCTGGTGAAAAAAACGTATACATGAGAAAACAGCACATGTTAAAAAAAACCAAAGAGAAATCAGAAAACACCCACCCCTTCGTTTAAGATAAAACAGAAATACAGAGCACACAACAACTCAGAGACGGTAGAAAGCACCAGCGATTATTCGTGGGGAAAATCATGACAAGAGAAGGTGGCCCTCCCTCCTTCTCCTCCCAGAATGATGAAATCATGAGAAAATCAGTGAAAACCCTTCCACTTCCCAGCCCCATGGTTGGGAGGGGTGGGGGCCAGATCCAGCGAGGGCAGCCTCACCCCTCCGTCCTGGCAAGAGCTGAAGGGAAGGGCAGGGCTGAGCACGCATCTCCGGAGGCTGTTTGTTTTTAGGCTGTGTCTATGGAGAGAGCTTCATCCTGGTGAATAATAGGATGAATGAATCCTTAGTGTTTCTTTAAAAAGAAAAAATAAAAAAATCCCTCTACACCCCAGCTTTCAAGTTTTTTTCTGACAGTTTAAGCATAAATAAACCAAGTCTGGTCTGAAATTGCTTGGGATAAAATCGCAGACTTGTGTGAGCAGCAGAATGGCCAAAGGAAGGTTTTCTTCCGATTTGTGGGATGGGGCTGTGTGTTCCCTCCTGCCTGGTGCCGGCTGAGTCACGGCACAGCTGTGGCTCTTCTCCCTGATCACCTCTTCTTGCTGAACGTGTAGGAGCTTGATAATATCTTGGAGATCTCCACTCTGTCAAATTTGAGTGAAACTCCTGTTCAAAAGTTATTACGAAGCGGGCAGCCAGCCAGGCCAGCCTCTGAATGACTCCATGGATCTCATTTCCTGAGGGAAGCAGGCTAAAAATCTATAAGGTCTGAGGCAGGTGGGACATTTCTGAAATTCCCTATTTTTGCATTCATTTTAAGTCCTCGGCTCATTAAGGGATTTGTTTGTGAGTTCTCAGAAAACATGTTTAGCAGTCACCGAGCGTGTGCAGCGGTGCTGGGAGAAGGGAAACCCTTCTTACATAGCAAAGAGCTTGGATCCCTGCTTGAAATGCAAAATTCAGGCTCACGTATGAAGCTGAGCTTGCGTTGTCTGTAGTAAAATGCCAAGAATACAGATTCACTTTCTTACCATCTTACAGCATTTGTTATTCATCTTGGGGAGAGCACAACCACTGCTTCAGTAAATACATGGCAGGATCATTCCCTGTATTGTTCTGATGAGGAATTAACCTTCCTCCCTCCCTCCAGAAGAGCAATGTGAGTTACATTCAGATGCAAACTCCATTTATAAGTAAGAATTGATATAGGATGGAGTGGTTTCTGCATTCCTACATGGCTGGGAGGGAGGGACACTGGATCTGTGTGCGTTTTGCATCAAGGAGGTTTGCTTTTCCCTTGACTTGTGTGAGTTGCAGCAGTGCCCAGGGATGGAGGAACATCCTATTTTCCTGTGCAAACACAGACATACTCTCTGCCTCTGGCACTGTTCCTGCACCATCCCGGAGCAGGGAGAGTCCCGAAACCCCAATCCCGGAATGGAGATAAGAGCCCGAGTGTCCAAGAGACCGAGATGACCCTGAGGGAGGGGTGACCCAGAGAGAGACAACCCAGAGCAAGAGAGAGAACTTCTGGCCAGAGCCTCACCTCTCCCCTGGCCATGCCGGGCATGGGATGGAACAGACCATCGGCCAGTTTGGGTCTCAGCCCTAACCCTGAGGTCGAATCCTGGGCTGGTCACTGGGGCTGTGCTCCCTCCCAGCTCCTCCTGCCCCTGCAGACACGGGCACAGCAGAGAAGCTGGAAAGTCCTTGACTGTCCTGGCAGCAGCTCTGCCCATCAGTGTGTGATCAGCTTCTCCTCAGCACAAACCCAAACAGCCTCTCCCTGGCTGCTGGGAAGAGTGTGAACTCTGTCCCAGTCCAAACCAGGACAGTCTCTTGGTTTCAGACCAGGACTGATGATTTGGTGACTGTATTCTGTTCCAGGAGAGCTCTCTGCTAAAGGCAGTGACACCGGTTATCGTAAGCAGTCACCAAGCTGTGTTAACAGTGGTGGGTCACGTTTATCTCCCTGGGGAACCCCAAGCCCTTGGGACAGGCAGCGGCACGCAGCTTCCCGGTGGAGAACAGCCCATGTTGGCAGTAAACAACCGATCCCAGAAAAGGGGACTCCACACTTCAGATCATATCAGGAGTCAGTGGAACACGGCTCATTAGGAAGGAATTATGCCCTGATCTCTCTTCCTGTGATAAATAGCGTTTGTGGTGATAAATATTCAACATGGGCACCAAAGCAGCAAGGCTGGCACTTATGTCTGGGCTTGTTTTCCTCTGCAAAGGGTCAAGGGTTGTTAATAAAGGCAGGAGCTGCACTGCTGCCACCTCAGAATTAACCCTGGTGATGCTGGGCTGTTTTCTGAGACCCGCAGATGGGCTTGTGGTGCTTGGCAGGTCAAAGTCCAGCTCTGCCATGAGCCCGTTCGTGTTTGTGAGTGATGCGGAGGGAGTAGCAGTGCAAGGGCAGGGTTAGGAGCAGGGGGACCCTCTGTGAACTAGAAAGGACAGGGTGAAAAAGCTGGGGGATAGAGGGAAGCACAGCTAACCTGTATTTGGAGAGGATAATTTTGGGAGATGGGTCTGGGTGGTTTAGGGGAGCAGATGGTTGAGGGGGGGCAGCAGGCTCAGCCCAAAGGCACCTGGAAAGGCTCAGTGTCTCCTGATGTGAGGATGATGATGGCTCCCTGGCAGGTGACATAGGGACATAGAGGAGAGAGGAAAATAGAGCAGCGGCCTCTGCAAAAGAGAGGTGAAATAGCAGGAGGAGGACGGCAGAGGGTAGCAAATGCCTGAATTCCTCTTCTGGCCTTGCAGCCACGGGGAGGGTTGGGTGATGCTGCCTGGTAAGGATTCATAGCGCGCATCTGGGCAGATTTTGTTTAAAAATAAACCAGGGAACAAGGCGTTTTGATAAGATGGAGATGTTCTTTTCACAAAGGCTTGTTTTGAAAGGCATTTCCTTTAGAAATTTCCCGCTGAGATATCCCCAGTGACCCCCATCACCACCAGGGAGAAGGCGAAGCAGAAAGTGATGCTTTGATTAGAATCAGAGTGGAAGGTTTTGACCAAATGAAAAGAAACTCCTCCGTGTGGGGATTTCGTTTCCCAGGAATGGTAGCAATGTTGCATCTTGGTTGCTGTTTGGGCAGATTCTTCCTGACTTTTTCATGACATCTGCCCTTCGCATGCTGCAGCTTTCCTCAACGCAGGGGACCGGGCAGAGGGATGGCTGTAAATGCTCTAAGTGTCATTAGCACCCCAGGGGTAATTATCAGGCAATATTTCCCTTCTTCCCTGTGGACGATGCCTTATTCTCTATGTCAGTCTCAATGCTTCACTTTGCCCTTAAAGCAGCTGGGAGATGGCCCCAGCTACTGGCTCATGTCATCACATCAAATAGGATCATTCATCTTCATGAGAGAGCCGGCCGAGGGGGGCTGTGTGTGCCAGGCCATTCCCAGGCTCTGGCTGGGGGGTGGGTTAGTTTTTAGGTGGTGGAAAAGGGCACGGAGCCCTGGGTGCTGGGGGGGAGCAGCTGCAGCGACCGGTCCTGGTCTGGTGGCACCCGCAGCATCCCAGGGCAGAGTTAAAGCTGTTCCCTGTTCTTCACAGGAAATATTTTAAATCCTCGCTGAGTTATTTTTACAATGACTGTAGATGACTCTGCCAAGGACGAAGGAGTGGAGCTTTCTCGTTGAGGCATATTTAGTTTGGTGAAATCAGTTTTTCAGGCTCGTGTCATTTGCTGAAAGAGGCTCTTGCAGAGATACAAGAGCAGGATCTCCGTGTTCATAGGTGGCACTTAATGAGATCCCCATTGCTGATTGCTGTGACGAGTCTTTAACACAGTGAGTGGGTTACAGGTGGTAGAGGAGCATTTGGGAGGAAACCTTTTTTATGCTGCTTGCATCACTACAAGGCTCTGCTTAAGCCATGGGGTCTGGTGTGTCAGGCACGCGGAGCAGGAGAGAAGTCACAAAAAGGAGAGCAACTAGGAGATATATTTTTCAGATGATAGGGTCCATATTCCCCATTTTGGCTTGAGACTTATCATTTGCCCTCCTTGCACGGGAACCCACAAGCCCAATACACTCCCCTGGCCACAGATGCAGGGCTCTGCCCGGTTGGGAATGTGGCAGCTTGGAACATCAATGATTCAGGAAAATAACAGCATGCAGGTGGTTTTCAGAGATGATCTATCTGGATTTTTACTGATTTACACACCACATTTTACACCCCTCTGTTGTGAATAACAGGACCAAGTGTTAACAGCAGGAGGGAGACAGTGATAGGATCGGGACCAAGTACTCAGGAGTATTTTCTCTGCAGTTTTTGTCCTGAATGCAACCTAATATGCAGAGCTTTCAGTTCCATTTTAAAGAAGGATACATCTCTCTTTCCCCTTCAACAAAGGAAGAGATTTTCCCCTTGGTTTTGTGTTTCTGAGTCATTCCACATTACAGCAAATTGCTGGCAAAGTTGCAGTTATGGCTAAATGGTCACTTCAGATTTAAGTCTCTTTTCCAGCAGCTTTATACATTTTAAAGCAAACAACTGCTCTTCAGGGATGAAAATTTCTCCTCACTTGGTCTCACTCCGGTGTCAAAATATTCTGGAACATGGGGAGAAAATCAGTCTGAATCCCTGGACGTAGCTGATAGCACCTTCCAGCTGATTTTCCCCATGCTGATGGCTGAAGAAGCCATAGTTCTTCCAATTTAAATCATAATTAGGGGTAATTTAGCCTCTCTCTGCAAGTGAGAGCAAACAAAAATATAGTTGTTGGCAAACAGGGTGGGATGTTGTATCTGTGGACTGGGTTATTTGTTCGCTCAGAGCTGGAAAGTGTGGCTTTCGGTCCGTGCTCTGCTTGAGATGACCTGGATGGATCCAGCCAAGTCAATTCTCGTCTATCCTGGTTCCTTCCAGGATAAGGATACCGTCTTCTGCCAAAGTCACGTACCAAATATTGGCCTCGACGCCAGTACACCATGTAGCAATCCCTAGGGAGTGTGGAGAGAGGAAGACTTTGGCCCCCGGAGACCAGACGGCTGTGGGATTGATGCAATCAGCTCTCTTAACAGGAAGTGTTGGGTGTCCTCCCACGTTAGTACCCACCAGGCAGCACCCAAAACACTGGGTCCACCTACAGCAGGGAGGTGATGCAGCCGTCCCAGCCACAGGAGAGCACCGGGAAGGTGCAGAGAACGTGGTGCAGCCCAGGGACAGCAGTTCAGAGATGGGCAGGAGTCACACCAAAGTGACAGCAAGCTTTTATAGCTCAGCGGTGGTGAACAGGCTCAGCTTTTTGTAGGAGAGAGCTGCTGGGGAGATCTAGGAGCAGTCTGACTTTTGTCCATCTCAGCAGTGTTGCAGTGAATCTTTCTTCCTTCTGTTGCTTTTTCTGCAGGAAAGCTGGCAGCCAAAGAAAAGGACACCTTCTCCTCTGCTGCTCACTGCAGGCACATCAGTCAAGAGCTGGGCTCTCGTTTCCCTCTCTCTGGATGGTGGGGCTTTTCTTCTACACAGATTTTTCATATCTGGCAGTGCCCAACCTTTGCCAGCTTTCGCTGCAGGACAGATGATGTAAACCTTGAGCTGTTCAGGGAAAGCCTTTGGATTTATTTTCTGCCTCCTGGCAGGCATCTTGCCAAGATCCTCTGGGAACCTCTGGCTCTCACTTTCCTTTCCTGCTCTTTTTTATCCATTCCCCTGATAACATGGTGCAGAGGCCCGGGCTGCCAGGGCAAGGGTGGTGCCAAACTGCCCAAATGATGCTGGAGCTCATTGCGGTCAGTGATGGTGGTGTGAGGACTGTGCCCCAGGGACACGATGTGGGGTGCCACCAGCCTGGCCAGGGATGCAGAAGCTGTGCAGCCAATTTCCCTTCTTGCAGAGGTCAAACAGCCCTGGGGAAACAAATACCCCATCTAGTGAGATCATCTCATGGTCCCTCCTACACTGGAGGGTGTAGCTCTGATCCAGGGGAGGCATCATGGGACTGCTGGGGAAATGGGTCTAATAATTTCCTTACTGACACCTGCAGTTATTTGAGAAAATGCAGTGAAATGCAGAGGTGGGGGGCTGGAGAGATCTGTCTTGGCTGGTACCTTATTGCTCCCTGGAGGGAACTCACTCAGATCTTGTTCGATGTAATTTTGAGCATCCCAAATGATGGAGTTTCTAACTCTTCCCCACTCAGCAGGCTGATTTCATAGGCTAATATTTTTTCCTTACTGCTCCGCCTGGATCATCCCACCTCTGTTTTCACACAGCCAGCTCAGCCATGCTGCCTTTGAACTCTCTTCCACCATCAATATTTCCTTTCCTTCCTTGGCACCAACATCCCTTGATATTTGGAGATTGCAATTATCTCCCCGAAGCTGAGTCATCCCAAAGCCAGCTGGATCTGCCTTGCTGTGGCTCGCCGTGGCTCCCTGATAGAGATTTTTCCTCGCCCACTTTTAAGCTTTAAGCTTCTTCCACTGTGCCAGTAACCAAAACTCCCGTGGTCCTACAGCAGTGCTGCTGGTGTCTGTCCATTGCCCCTCAGGATGGAGGAGTCAAATCACCCAACACTCGTTCCTACTCTGTGTAACGGGTTGAGTAAGACACCGTGACTGTAGTAGAAACCGTGGGCACATTACAGCAGTGGACTAATTCCAAGGGTGGATGGAAAATAGTCAACCAATCTGGGTGTTCAAAGTGTGTTAATGCTCCAAATTGGGGTGAGAAGACAGAATTTTTCTCAAACTGGGAAGGGAAAAATAATAATAATAAAAAAAAGATAATCAAATCAGGCCAAACAGTTCAGTGATTCATGACATCTCATTTTGCCTTGGACCATTTGCATCTAAATATTTATTTTGTTTTACCATCATTAGCCATTAGTGCCAAAACATCTTTTGAACCAGAAAACGAGCTTTTCACCTCAAAGCAGCTGCAAACAAATACTTGGATGGTTTTAAAGCTTTGCCAAATGTCTCCTTGAGGCGAGAAATACATGGAGGAGCCATTCGCTCTTGTGAAAAGCTTCAATTTAGAAGGAGAAACATCACTCACTGGAAGAAGAGGAAATAATAGATTTCCTGTGGAGCCACTGGTCTGAAATGAATCACGTCCACCCTGGCAGGGAGGGCTGGGGACACAAACCACGGCGGCTGGGCCACTTGAGAAGGATTTCGCTTCAGCTCTGGTGTCAGAACGAGGACATCCCCCAGCATCCCAGGAAGAATAGCTCCAAGTGAAGCGAGAAAGATGAAGAAAGGAGACGTGGGGATCAGTTCTGGCAGGTTTCTGAGCCCTGTGTGACTGCTGTGGCATTTCTCTGGGATTTACTGATTCTGAGCTTGCAATAGAAGTGCTGCTAATTTTCCTTGCTATTTCATTAGCGACTGAAGAGATGTTTATTACTGATCCCCTGGAAAGCATAAAGTGCAAGGTGAGGAACACTGCTGTTCAGAAACCCAGATGGGATTGTTCAGTGAGTCAAAGCAAAGCAGAGAAGAAAAACAAGCCGAGATCCCCAGTCCAGAGTGTTTTGGTTTCCAGCCTCTCCCTACTCATCTCAGCGACTGATGCCCATCTCAAGGGATGGGCTGAGAAGTGGACATCCAGGTGACAGTGGCAGTCTGGACCTCGGGGCTTTGCCTTCATGCTCTGTGGTGGTGTTTGGGGCCAGATGAGCTCACAGCAGATGCTAGCCATGTGGCTTCTGGTGTAAAGCGTGCAGCAACATCTCTCTGGCAGGGGCTATCATATAATTTTTGGCAAGAGTTTTCAAATGACCAACTCCAAGGCTGTTCAACCCACAGACGTGCTCCTAGGCATTACACCTTTCCAAGGGAGCACCAGTTCTTTTAATGACGTTGTGATGAATGTCCAGCCATTTGACATCTTGCTGTGCCTGTTCTCGACCGGACGGAAAAGCCTTTCAGAACCTGCTATTTTCACCTTTGAAGATGCTCACCCTCTGTATGCAAGTCACCTCTTTATCTTCTGTGACAACTAAATGGGCTAAATGACAATGCCTGGAACCAAAGCACTTCTGTTCACAACACCACTCATGGACCCATTGCTTTCCCCTGAAAGGGAAAAATCCCAGTACTGCAGATACTCTGGGGAGGATGGGATTCATCTGACCCATGCTGGCAGCCACAGACAACCTGGTGTCCCTAGACCCATCCTCTGTCAGAACAAATCTAATTAATGGAACAGTCTCATTCCCCTGAAACTTTACCTCCATCCCAATAACCAGCCCTCAGTGTTGAGGAGAACCGATATATTCAAGACCTGCACTGGAAGAGCCCAACACCAGCACACCCCACTCTGTGAAACATTTGTTCCCTTGGCATTCACTTCCCAGTGCTTTGGAAGCCCTTCCCTTCCCACCGCGGGGGAGTTTCACAGTGCAGCACGCTAGACATCCAAAATCTCACTCGTTTTTGTTTGTGGAGCTCTCATTTCAATTGCCGCAGCTCGTGAGCACCTGTCAGTCCCATCGCCAGGGGCTAACGGGTGGCAGGCTGGTTGTACACGGGGTATTTTTAGCTTTCAGACACTCAGGGGATGGCAAAACTGGCAGCTGGGCTGGCTTCCAGTGGGATGGGGAGGCAAACTCCCATGGGGATATCTTCTCCCTGGAGAACAATAGCAAAAAATAACAAAAAACCCTCCTTGGAGGATTTGTTTGCTAAAAAAAAAATAATTTAAATAACCTTCAGCTGACAGTTTGCACTGCAAATCGCATCCCCAAGCTTCAATCACTGGTGGTGGAGCAGCAGGACTCCCAGCTTCTCTGCTGGATTCCTGGCCTGATAACCAGCTTGTCTCCAATGCCAAGGAGTCAGTATAGAAAAAAAAAAAACAACCTCTAAGATCCTCCTTCTCCTGCCTGTTGTCAGTGAGATGAGCTACACAACAATATCACCCCCTCCATAAGGGCTGGTCCAAGCCATGGTCCCAGCAAAGCCGTCGTTGCTTGCCAAGGGTGGTCAGGGCAGGGTAAGACCTCCTGTGTCACCAGGAGGTCACAGTTAAGCAGTTGCTGGAAGGACAAAGAGTCGCCATGTGGGACCATGGAACATCGTTGCGCAGCTTTGCCAAGCCCCATGCTCAGACCTGCTCCACAGCAGCTGGAAATGGTTCAACAAACCGTCAGTGTGAGAAAAATATACCCACAAACACCGAAGGAGAGAAACTGAGGACTGGAGGACACAGAGAGCCTATAAACAACCATCATACACAGGAGTGATCGATCCTTTTGCCTACACAGGTATGAAGATTCCCCAGTTATGGTGGGTTTTGTGTTCTTGATGCCTCCTTGGGGAGCAGAGCTGGTGGTTGGGAGCAATTCTCCACCTCCCTTTCCCTTTACCCCTCTCTGAGGCTGCACAGGGTCATGTCAAACTTCTTTTCACTGCAGCATTTCTAGCGAGCGCTGGTTTGCAGGTGCTGTGTGCCAGCGTGGGATGCTCGAGAGCATCAAGCCGCACTCGGTGACTCTTCGTGCTCTTTGCGCTGGTGGGTGTTTGGCCGTTCATCCCGATTGTTGTCCGGTGGCGCAGAAGCAGTGAAACCTAGATGGAGGTTTATGATCACAACATTACTTAGGAGGACTTGAGTGCATCAGCGGATTTGTAGCTGAAGAGGTACTTCGACTCTCTGTGTGTGGTTTTTCTTAATGGAAAGCAATGAAATGAAATGTTCCCATTAGATGTTCGCTCCCTTGCTGCACACGGCTGCAGAGACCTCTGCAACTAAATGTGAAGAAGAGGAGAGGTCCCTGGTGCGGGTTTGGTTTGGTGACCTTGGCGGTGTCCTTACACTGAGGACGTTTGGGAGGTCATTCTTCACGTGCATCACAAAAATCCCCTTGTTCCGTAGCATATTCTGCCCTCGTTTAATAAGCGCTTCCTTTGGTTTTCCTGTTTTGTGCCAGGAAGCCAAATGCACGGGGCAGGAGAGATCTGCAGCCGGTGTGAATCAGCCTTGCACCGTTGACATCACCTGGGAAACTCTGATTTATTGCACCCAACCTGGCGGCTTTATAGGAGTGTGGGGAGGAAGGCACGCACACAAAAACTAAAATGAAAGGTGAGCGTGGCAGTTTTAACGAGAAACTGCTGCTGAACTGTTGCTGCTGAACAACCTCCAGACTTTATTGCCCAGGCAGGTAAATAAAACACAGCCTTGTGCTGTAAAGAGCCCGATCCCCATCATCCATCTGCTGTAAGCAGCTCTGGATCCACAGGAGGGTGTTTACATCTAAAACTGATGGTTAGATGGAGATTGAAGATTTTGCTACTGCAAGATTTCGGTGAAGCTTTGCAGCTTTTTCTCTCACAAGGAAAACATTCATTTCAAGTGCAGTCCCAGCAGCAGGACTGCAGATGAACTGGAACGGGGTCAGTTCAGGGCTGTGGGTGCCAGTTTGATGGGGAGCAGCTTGATGAATCCAGAATCGCTTCCCACCAACAGAACCTCTTATTTCAAATCCCTGTTAACCCCCCTGCTTTATTAGGGAGTTGTCACTGGTGCATGCTCTTGTGATTACTTCTTCATCAGCTCCTGCCCAGAGAGTTTCAGGATTAAATCAGGTGGATTTGCTCACTTCATCCACAGCATCTGCTCGCTTGTGGTGTCCTATGCGGTCCCCTCTTAGCTCAGGCACACCCTGTTAGATGGCCAGGAGGAGATGTTCGTTACTGGCTATCAGCATGGTGTCCCCTTCCAGGCATCTCACGCTGGCTTTAGGCTGGCAGTGATGGATAGACACCCCAGGTCACCAATAGCCCAGCCCCTTGCAGGGCTCCAGAGCTGAGTGGGGAATGGGCTGCTTTCAGCCACACAGCTGACTACCCCAGTCTTGTGCCTCTTGGCTTGTGATCCACAACCACCTCCCTGCTCTCCTCCTCCCTGCTGCTTTGCTACTGCCACCAAACTATTTCCATACTGTGTATTTGATTGATGTTAAATGCAGGCTCAGGATCTCTCTGTTTCTGCTCCTCACCATTTCCAGCAAGAGAAGAAATATTGATCCTGTCTGGCTGAGTTGTCACCCTGATGCCTATCGACATCAGGAGGGAGATGCTGCTGTCATCTGTGAGTCTCTACGTTGCCGTCAGAGATGCTCCGGCATTGCCTTCCTCCAGCAAACACAGGCTACAGCGACTCTGCAGCCACGGGAGCAGCTCGAGCTTGGCCCTGGCATGGAGCAGAAGGCTGAGATGGGAGCTCCGGTCCCGACCTCACAGTCGTGCTCCTGTTCAGCAGAAGAGCAGCCCGATGGGTCACAGCAGAGGTCCTTCTCACCATGTAGCGCATGGACAATGGCCAAAAGCAAGTGGTAGGGAAAGAGCAGAAGCACACAAAGGTGTGTTCTTAGCCTCCAGCTATATGTGGCTTTGGGAGCTTGTGAGAGGGGGTTTCTCTGTGTAATAACTCTGGATTTCCCTTCCAGAGTCCCCTTATACTCCCGCAGATGTAGCTGAAGCCCCTTGCCACAAGCTCTTGGGAACACCAATGCCTTCCTGGCCTCCCCAACACTGACAGTGACACAGCTACATGTTAGATAAGACTGGGCTTAACCTCTGTGCAAGCCTTGGCTTTGGCCCTAGGGGTACCAGTGTTCCTATTTGGGAAAACTCCGGTTTTCTGTCAGAGACAATGACCCCAACCCTGGTTCCTCCGCCGCTCTCTGCACCCATCCCTTGGCAGCAGCTGAGCAGGAGCCGTTTGCTAAAGCAAACAGCAACGGGCTCCTGTTAACTAGCCTGTAAGGCAATAAAATCAGGTAGGAGCTGGGCTAGGCAGGGATTTAGCCAAGATTAGCTGTGTTAACAAAACACTTCATTCAGACCCACAGCAAATTCCCTCTTGGCTGCGATCGCCAGGAGGCAGCCAGCACAGAGCGGGAGTGCTGGCCGTCTGGGTCTGACCAGGGCTGGCTCTGGTTTTTGGACCCAGCTGGCAGATTTGAGGCTTTTGAGCAAAGATAGCTCTCACTTTAGTGCTGCTTCCCGCGGCTGATGTTGTTTTGGGTAAAGGAGGGTCGAGCCCGCAGATCAAGCCTTAAGCGGGGTGGACTAACTGTTCCCCGTGCAGAGGAACGGGGGACTGGAAAGCCCCCAGGGGGGACAGATGAGAAGGTGACTGCCAGGACTGGCAGGTGATCCAATGTCAAAACAACAAATTCTTATTGAGTAGGGAAAGGCAGGAGGTTTTCAGAAGCATTCAGTTGATTTTGGAGCTGATCGCTGGGAATTTGAGCCTTTCTCAGCGACAAATCCTGAAATATTGAAATTTCCAGAATATTGGGAAATAAGCCAGGGCAGCTGCTTGGAGTCAAACACCTGCACATGTGACTCTTTCAACATAGCTTATCTATAGGAAGGTATTTTGGAGCAATTGTTTAAAAACAGCCCCGCAGGCTCGGACCACGTTCATTCAGGTGCTGAACTCTGTGTCCTCTTCCCATGGACCAGGGGATGGCTGTGGGACATCACACAAGGGTTCAACACACCAAGCACTGTTCTGGTGGCAAAAGCATCCCTGTCTCCTTCCCATCACAGCATCTGTATGGGTTTTAAATGCATTTTTTTCTGACCCAATCATGGGCACCCCGTTTGGCAGCACAATTGGAGGACTGCCCCCAAGAAGCAGCTTCCTCTACCATGGAAAAATGGTGACTGGAGTGGGAGAGTACTGGACATCTCAACCCAGGAAGCATCCCAGGTTTTACAGAGCATCAGCATGGACATGAACCCACATACTATGAACTACTGGGGATTTACGGCTGCGGGATTCCTTGACAGACCTGTGGGAGTTTCTCATCTCTCTGATTACACTTGTGGAATCGATTCAAGTTTAATCCGATTTATTAGCAGCTAGTGGGCTCTTTGTAGCCCCGGTGAAAAATAGATAACGGCAAAAATTAGGCAGGAGTGATTATTGTAATTAACACATAAAGTACATCCAGTGAAGTGCACTGATAACAGAGAGGGAGATAAAGGGAAATGAAATCTCTGCAGCCTGCTGCTGCCCATCACCTGCTGAGAAACACACTGCGTTCAAACATTTTTGGGGGATGCAGCGGGTGAAGTTTTTTTCTGGGTTTATAACTGTGAACAAAGGACCAAAGGGCAAAAAAAAAAAATCCCATGGAAGAGTGTAAGTCAGAAAAAAGTTCATGCTTGGGTCGAAATTATTTGCATCCTGAGCAGGAAAGGAGGAGCCGCCTTGGGAAGAACGTTCCTCTGGCCACACTGCGATGGCCAGGGTTCCTGCTCCTCCTTTCTGCATAAATGTCTGCCTAAACAGTCTGGTTTGGCATGTTTTAAAGGTAAAATTCGTTTGTAAGAGATGGAGAATGGGGAGTTGAAAATGAGCAGGGGTCATAAGTTAATAAATTCAGTAATTACCAGAGGAAGCTAAAGGTAACAGTAGAATGTCCTTAGGATCACACTATGTATGCTGAATCTGCCTTTCTGCTCCAGTTCCTATTTATCACCCGCCTAAGAGGTGTTTTAAAGCTCTGTCATATCTCTATGCAGGCCAAGAGATTCTCCACCCTGACTTCCCAAATGGGTTTTCACAGGTTTGGGTTTTGAGTGACGGCGTGGCTTGACTTGAAGATCCCTGCATTCTGCTGTAATTAACAGGCTGTTAAAGACCCTGCAGCATCTTTGCATCGCTGGCATTCCCCTGCCTGAAGGAAAGGGAGAAGCCAACAAAAACCAGCCTGGCAATAAACACCGTGTTGTCCCTGTGCAAACAACAGGACACTGACTGCAGCAGCAATTTTTCTCAGCTGTCAGCAAAGTTGTCATGGATTCCCCTCCCTAAGCCCTTCCTGGCAGAGCAAAAAGGAAATTTCTCTCTCCCTGCTCACAGCCCTGCATCCCAGAGCATCCCCAGCATCCTGGGAATGCCAGGGGGATAAGGATGGATCTACATGTGCCTACATGTCTGACACAGCGGAGTTCAGCAGACACCAGGTTTGGCAGAGAGGTGCAGGCTCACACTCAGAGCTTTGAACACTGCGCCCGTGGCCGGTCTGTGCTGGGAGGGAGCGTTGCAGGGTTCTCCTGCCAAAGCCCTGCTTCTCTTGTGGGCAGAGATGCTCTGAAATAACCTTGACACCTTTGCTGGTGACAACCATGCCTGTGGCTGAGGTGGTGCTGTGGTTTTACCCCATCTGGCAGCAAAACACCACACAGCCGCTCACTCACCCTCCTCCCTCCCAGGGATGGGAGAGAGAATTAAAGGGGTGAAGGGAAAAATGACTC
Organism: Pterocles orientalis; assembly: GCA_011057875.1. Classification (NCBI taxonomy): domain Eukaryota; kingdom Metazoa; phylum Chordata; class Aves; order Pterocliformes; family Pteroclidae; genus Pterocles; species Pterocles orientalis. The sequence continues at coordinate 50,689 of WKFP01014307.1, read as the reverse complement.
GTGGGGTAAGAAAAGAACAATTTAATAACTAAACTACAATAATAAAATAATGCTGGAAATAATAATAATGATGATAATGATAGTGATATATACAAATGAGTGACACACTGCTCACCACCCAATGGCCAAGGCTCAGCCCATTCCCAGCTAACGATCCTGGAGCAGGGAGAGTCCCAAAATCGCAAACCTGGAACGGAGATAAGAGCCCGAGTATCCAAGAGACTGAGATGACCCTGAGAGAGGGGTGACCCAGAGAGAGACAACCCAGAGCAAGAGAGAGAACTTCCGGCCAGAGCCTCACCTCTCTCCTGGCCATGCCGGGCATGGGATGGAACAGACCGGCCAGTTTGGGTCTCAGCCCTAACCCTGAGGTCGAATCCTGGGCTGGTCACTGGGGCTGTGCTCCCTCCCAGCTCCTCCTGCCCCTGCAGACACGGGCACAGCAGAGAAGCTGGAAAGTCCTGGACTGTCCTGGCAGCAGCTCTGCCCATCAGTGTGTGATCAGCTCCTCAGCACAAACCCAAACAGCTTCTCACCAGCTACTAGGAAGAGAGCTCACTCTGTCCCAGCTGACACCAGGACAGTCAGCACGGCTCCAGCTCCATTCGCCACCCCATCTCACTTGGAACTGTGTTGGGCTTCCTTGGACGCATCATCCTCAGAGGGCCACTGGTTGGAGCAGAACAAGTTCCCTGCACTGGTGCTCCTGTGCGATGCAGAGGCACCTATGTGGCTGGATACGGGTGCAAGCATCTGTGTGTCCTCCCCAGCACTTGGGATGCTGCATTAATGTGATGTTTTTAATTTCGCAGGTGTGCAAGCACAAGCTCCCCCAGGAGCCTGCTGCAGAGCAGGAGCGAGTTCATGAAGCTCCTCTTTGCATGTTAATGAAACAAGAAAACCTGATTATTCCACATGGAGTTAATGGGTTACCCTGGGAGGCAGCAGGAGCCGGAGAAAATCACGACTGGTTGCAATCCTAGGGGGAATTTCCATCTGCTGCCACCTCCAGCTCTCCGCAACTCTCCTTTTTGGCTCCTTTTCCTATGCAGCTTCCATCATCTGTAATGCCTCTCGGCTTTGCTGCCGCCCCTTCTAAGTTTAGATCCCATCTCCAGGCCTCTCTCCTCGCTCGCTGTTTACTCTGGTAATCAGCCAGGCGTTTCTGAGCGCTGCGCTGGGAGGAGGGATGCTCTGCGCAGGGTATAGCTGGCTCAGACAGCAATAAATATGCCGACTGTCCACCTCCAACCGATTAATGCTCGTCCTGTCGGTGTGATGGAATTACAGCGCAGGGAAAGCCTCCGGGGCCAGGAGTTCACTTTACCTCTGCTCCTCTCTGCACAAAACATGGACAGAGGAGCTGTCTGAGCTGCCTGAACTCACTCAGACGTGTCGATCTCTCCAGTGCTTTAAAAACTGAGCAGGTCTCCGTCTCCTCCGGCAGGAGCCCAGCTGCGTGCGTTTAGCTGCTGGGGTTCAGCAGCCTGCCCACGTTCTCATTTTTCATTTTGAGCCAGCCACCAGTTTCATGGCTCTCAGAGGCAGCCGGTCCCCAGGTGTAGGGGTCCCAGCAGCCATCAGAGGCTCTGCCCTGGGGATAGCAGGGTCACGGAGCTGTTGTTTTGCTGTGGATCCATCTCCCTGGAGCTGTCATGGCAAGGAGAACCTGGCAGCACGAGCACTTTGACCCAGGTTGTGCAGCTTGCACCAGGAAGGTGTTGTCTCCTATTTAGTCCCTTCCTGGATCCTCGAGCAGTGCCTGTCCTGGTGTACATCGCTCATGTGTTATCCCATCTGCTGCTGTTTCAACGGGAGGTTTGGCTTCAGCTGAGACTCCAGGAGCAGCCAGGAGCTGCAGGACCCTTCCCACCCAGCACCAGGACCACCGTGGGTCACAGCAGAGGAGAGATGCTGCCACTGGCTTGGGAAACCCTCTTTGCAACAGGAGGTGCAGATACTTGGCATACAAATACCCCAGAGGAGACCATGGGGTGCCTTGGGTCTTCCTTCAGCTTTTCCTCCGTGAATAAGAGGCATGCCAGCAATTTCCCTTCAGGTGAAAGGAGCAGAAGGGAGTTTTCCAGATGAATTACAAAACCCTAATTTGTAAGAATTGCAAGGGGAAGTGAAAAGAATTTAATAGAAAAAAAAATGAGGTCACACCCACACCACCTTTCCAACATTCAATATTTGCTGAAGAAACACCTTTAATGGAGAGCAACACGGTGGAAAGAAGCCCCTTGCACTCCCGTTTCATCAGGACCCATGTGAGCAAGGCTCACCTTGCCTCTCCTTTTTGTTTTTGAGTAAATGAGGAGAAAATCTCTCCAGCACCGAGACGTCAATGTTAATGAGTTTTCAATTTGAAGGCAGTCAAGCATCCCAGCGCTGCCATGACCCATTGCTCCACGCATGCCAAGGCTGGTGCCAACAGTGCCACAGACGTGATTTCAGCTATCGCTGTTTTTGTGCAGGAGGAAGACTGGTGCGATGGGGAGGATTGAGGGGTGAAGGTGCTTAAATCAAATAATTCTTCAAAGGGAAACCAGCAGCTCTGCAGGTTAAATCCACTCTTGGGCCATGAAGGAGGTGAAAAGAGGCTCCAGAGGGTCCAGGACTTCAAGCATCCTCAGAGCTTTGGGGGAAAGGCAGGTCCTGCTTGGCTGCAGGCAGAAGGCACTCGAGTCTCTGGATGTCTCTCTTCTTATTTCATTTTTTTGAATTATTTTTCACTGTTGCTGTGGAGAGATGCCAAGTTAGCAAGCTGCTTCTACTAGCGCGTTGCTGCCACCCAAAACGGACGTCTTGCCAATGTGTCCCATCTTGGGATCCCTGCTTGGGCTTAGGGAAGGTGGAACCAGCTCTGAGCTCTGAATTAACCCAGAAGTGACTGTGCAGGAGGATCTGGGATGGGGAGGGACGTGCCAGGGCTTCCCCAGCTCTCATCCTGCCATCGCCACGAGCGCGGTGGAAGATGCAACCTGCAGACAGGTGATGGATGCACAACCCCCTCCCAGACTACATCTGTTCCAGGGCTTGTTAAAAATAAATCTTAACTGAAAACCTACAAAAGTAAGAAGAGTTTTGAGGTTTTCAAAATGTTCCTTGGAAAGTCTTTCATGATTTTGGTTCAAGGCCAAAACATCTTTGGTTTTCAGCAACCGAAAGCTGAAAGCCTTGCCAATAAAATCACGCTTGGGGTTTTGATCTTCCAGTGGGAAAGAAAAACAAGAAAGAAATGGGAATTTTATTAAAGAAGAAAACAGTAATCAATCCCCAAATGCTTCTCAAGGAAAAAAAAATAAAATTTGATTGAGAACACTTGATGAGCCCTGACTAATAGTTTCCCTTTACTGTAGGAAAGAGATGATGGAGAAAAGAAAGAAACACCATCAACCTGGCCAGGGCATCAAACGATATAGTATTCATTTATATTGTACATGAATATTATTGAAGTGCTAATAAATCCCTGCTCCTTTGGGTAAAGTAAGCGGTGCAGATGCTTTTTAAAGCACATCTCTTTAGAAACAGGAATGGCTATCGACTGGAGCGGGGAGAGCACGCGGAGCAGCGGGTATTAGGGACAGATACAGGGAACATCGGCCAAACTCCAAAGTCCACACTAATAAAAGCTCGTACATAAATACAGATGACAGGTATTGATTTTCCTTTGCAAGCCGCACGCTTTCCCCTGGCTAATGTAATGCAGCCCCGTCTTTAGAGAGAGGTCGGCAGAGCAGCGCAGCCACAAAGTGTAACCGGGTGGGAAAATAAATAATGGTCCTTCGAGGGGAAAACGCAGCCGGTCTGCCCAGGTCTGTACCCGCTGGAAAATGTCTGTTCAAGGCTGGAAATATGAATTCAGACAGAAGTATTTTGTGTTGTGAGCAGCGCTGGCACACTCCAGGGTGTGTAGGGCTTCTGATGGGATTTGTCAAACTCCCCTAAAATCCAGAATGACTTCTTCTCCTTCAAGCTCAGAATATTTTGCTGTGATATTTCAAAATAACACGATGTGGGTCCCTCACAGGATACTGATTTGGGTGGAAATTTGCTTCCAAAGCCTTTTTTTAGGTTTGGTTGTTTTGTTTTATTTTGTTTTGTTTTTAAAATTTTTTTTTTGGGGTGAGGGGCAGCTGCTCTCACAAAGTCAGTGCTGGGAGATGTGGGAAAATAAATGCTTTACTTGACGTCCACCCCTCTTGTAAATCCCAGGTGTGTTCTTGACTTGTGCCAGTTTGCAGGTCCAGAGAGTGGCTTGGGTGGCCAAGTTTGCCAGGTCAACGCAGAGCAGCACTGGACTATCCTCTTGCAGCAAAATCTGGGAACCCAGCATCCTCCCTGCTGGTTTTAAGGAGCCCATCGCACTGTTCATGCACTGAGCATCGCAATGAAAAAAAAGTGCCTTCAGTGCCAACACAGCCCTGGGCTGCCTGGGAGGGACTGCTGAGATGACAAACGCTGCCGCAGCCGCCCGCTGTCCCATTGGGATTCCTCTCATGCCGTGAAATCCCCCTCTCCGAACGTGATGAGAGCCCAGCCGGGGTTTTCTCTGCAGTTGCTTTGCAGCACGGGAGATCCTGCAGCGCGGCACCGGTGCGCTCTGCTTGCAGTGGTGCAGAGCTGCTGCTCAGGCTCGGCTGTGGGATGATTGTAAAGAACAATAGATGTTTGATGGAGAAACCGCCTCTCCTGCTTGTAAGGTGATTATGCTCCTCCTGCTCAGGGTTCACTAGCGTACATCCCAGCCCTGGGAAAAGCCTTCTTCAGTCTCTTCCTCGATGCATCTTTGCCTTGGCCCGACAGCTCCGATAGGTTTTAGTCCACCTGCTGAACAGGCTCTCCAGTTACCTGAAAATGTTCCCTCTAAATCCAGTTTTTCCCTCCTTCCCAAACATGTTTTGCTTTCTCCAACACTTTGGGTCCTGCACAGCATCGCAGGGGCAGAGTTAAGGGTATCTGGAGGTCTGCCTTGCTTTGGTCGGCTGATAAGAGACTAAATAAGTGACAAACACCCCCCGAGTGACCTGTCCTAGTGCTGAACTCATCCCGAACCCCGAGAGGCTCACTCAGTTGCCTGAGGCTGGATTTTGAAGCCAGGCATCCCCACACCCGGCTGCATCCGCTCCCCCTCCGCTGCCCTTGCTGTGCCACTGCTGCGAGTTCATCGCCTCGTCAAGCCAAGAGGCACTAATTACCCTCCAGCAAGGGGGAGAAGGGCCCAGAGCCCACGGGGAAGGAGCCTGCGTGACCGTCCGGCTTGCTGCCAGCTTAGCACCGGGCTGTGACGGGAAGAGAAGCCGTGGTGATGGGAAGAGGAGCCGTGGTTGGGCTGTGCGAAGTTTCCGGCTCAGTTTTCATGCGCCAGAGGCGGGGAGCTGGAGGAGCCTGAGGGATGGGTATTAGCGGGTGGCTGTGAAGCACAGGGAGCATGAGGCTGGACGTCGGAAATGGGAACGCGGTGCAAAACCTGGCTGCACCCTAACAGCCCCTGAGTGGGGTCAGCGCCTTCCTCCCTTCTCCTATTTGCTCCTTGAAGGCAGGAATAACCCATTTCCTACCCTCCACCCCAGGGTGGACCCGCTGCCTCTGGTCATACCCAGAACAAGGGCAAGACCCCGATAGACACTGGCAGCACCCTTCACCATGGGTGCTCTGGATACAGGGATGCCTGCCGATGGGACTGTGGGAACAACTAAATAAATCTAGCCAATGCAACATGTTTAATTTGCCCCAGGAGGAATCAGATGTGGCACAAGGGAACTATTCCTGCTGGGCTTTAGGAGCAGATGTGTCCCAAGAGCCACCCTGTGACTCCACACTGCTCGCCCAGGGCTGGGCCTTGGGTACCCGGAGAACCCCGGGGGTGCCAGCGGGATGCTCCCGGGAACAGATGCTCTTTGCGGAGATGGACAGCCCCGCGCAGAACACGGTGTCGCTGTCGGGTAATTAGCTCCCGTTTACATCCATTAGGTGTGTGATTAGTCTCCTATTAATGCAATTAGCGCTGGGGCGTTAGCGTAAGTATGTAGTTGGCACAGAAGGCAGCTGCAGCTCAACTGCTGAGCACCGAGCGTCACCTATTTGGGGGTTTATCTGAGCACAGTGAGGAGGGACGGCTGGTGGTCACCTCTCCAAGTGGAGGATGGGCTGGTTTTTGTGCCAGTCCCTCGTTGTGCACCCACACGTGGTCCCTGCTTCCTTCAGCCACAATGCAAAGTAATTTTCAACCCTCCGTCCTTGCTTCGAACCCCCAGAACTGTTCAGGGGAGGTGTCCCAGCTGCTTCCCAGAGCTGCAGGACTGGGGGAACTGGGCTCCATCATTTTAGGGGTCAGAGGACCAGGTCTGACCTGGCTGGATGCAGGTCCTCTCCCAAACCCCTTTATTCCCCGGGGCTGTGCCGATGTCAGTGACCGTCCGTCTGGTCACTGTGCTGGGGGCATGAGGGTGGCCAGGGGGAGGAATCACCTGTCTGCACACCCCCGGCCATTCCCTGGCCCCCAGCCCATCTTGGCAGGTTATCAGCCCACGTCAAAGCTTGGCTTTTGGTGAGACAGTGACAAAACCCCCCCTTTGCCAGCTGCATCATGACACTGAGGACAGACACTATTGACCTTTCGGGATGTCAGGGAAGGAGAAGGGCTGCACGGGATGGGGACAGGCTGCGGAGGGTCCATCTCCATCCCACCCCACCACAGGTATCACCTTCCCCACCACCAGCGTGAAATCCCCAGTGCTTTTCTGGGTAAACCAACAAGCCATCTGCCTTCTCCAGCCAACACTGGAGCAGATGAAGCTGCGGCAAAGCCAAGGTGCCCGCCAAGCCCTCACTCCAGTGAGGATGTTTGGCTTTGGGAAAGCTTCTGACAATCTTGATTAACAGCCTCTTCATCTGTTCACGCCGGCGATAAGCCATGGGAGCTCTGGGCCGTTTCAGCTCTATAATCAAGAGGGTTTGAAAGAAGCAATTTTCTCCTCTTGCCACCCGGTTAATTCTCATTTAATTGCTACCCATTTTGCATAGATTTTCCTCGATTGCCATGGCATTGGCTCCGTGCTTCCTCCTCTCCAGCGGTGCTTGACTCGTCTCTTGTTTTGCCAGGGTGGGATTTGCGATGCTTCAGATTGCGAAGGGGCCTTCAAACCTCTCCGTGCAATTTAGGCATAGCTTGCCTCAGATGCTGCTTTTGTAGCAGAAAATTTCTGAGGACTGGGCTGGGCTTTGTTCCTTGCTATCACACAGTATATTGCAGCAGGGCTTGGGGACAAAGAAATAGAAAAGCATGGGAATTACATACAGGTGGGGAATTTTGGGGGCAGGAAACACACCTTCTTAAAAAAAAATTAAAAACCAACCAGAATTTAGCGTTTAAGTAAAAAACTTTATCCCAGGGATCAAGAGAAATGGATGAAGCATTTGCAGGTTAATCTGGATGAAAATATGTGGGTTTAGCCCATCTTGAGGGTGGGTTTGTGTGCAAGGGCTGACACCAAGGAGGGAAGGGGTTAAATGCCTCCTTGCCATCAAAACTCAGCAGCTGATGAGAGTTTTGATGACGAGCTGGGGAAGAGCACCCAGGTGGGATCAATCCTGTTGTGAGCACCTGATGCTGCAGGGAAGTGGCAGAGCTGCTCCAGGAGGTGGTGAGATGCCCTTAGATCCGGGTTATAATGCAGGGGTTGGGTCTTAGGTGGTCTGGGGAGTGCGACATAGACCCAAAAGACAGAAATTCTGGAATCTGCCTGGGGGCGGCTCATCCATGAGGATGCTCAGGGTTAATGGCAAAAAGCACACGGTGGCATCTCCCAACTGTCACAGCGAGGGACTGGTAGTCCTAGCAGCATCTGTGTAGCTGGGAGGGGATGTAGCAGCTAATTCAAGGCTGTACCTACACAGGACACATCGACATACATTGGAGGCTGCCCCAAAATCGTGGTCGTGGGCTGCTCTCGACCAGGCTGGGCAGTGTCCAGACCCTGTTTTAGCAGGACGTGCTGGTGACAGGCTGCGGTGGTCCAGCCCATCTCCCTGGCGCCATGCGTGAGCTTGCTTGCTTGCTTTCAGATTGCAATTTCTTTTTTTTTTTTTTTGCTAGTAATCAGATGAGTTTCCTCCAGCACCTCCTGGCACAAAGGCAGCAGCCAGAAGGATCCCTGCGTGGAAACTCTACGGAATGAGCCGTTCCCCGCTGCACAGAAAAAGGGCTATTTTATCTGCTTAGCCAGTCTGCAGTCTCTAAGCTCTTCTTAACCATATTATTGCATTAAAATATGGCTCTCATTAGCCACCCAAATCGCTTCCATCAGAATCAGAAGCATTTCTATTACCATGGCTTTAGGTAGTGATGGAGCACCGGTCAAACTTCAATAAGGACGTAATAATTCTAGCCTGTAATCCAAGGCTTTTCCTGCATATCTAACCTCATTTTCCTTTCTAACCAGCAGACACAGTCACACTGCTTTTTCCTGGCTTGTACTGAGATCCTGCTGCTGTGTTTGCAGCGTTATTTCATTTACATGTGCTTCTCGGGCCAGAGTTTTCCTTGCTTGTGTTCCTCCAGGTCTCTGCCTCCTGCTGTGACAACAACCCCACTGCAAACGCTTAACCAGGGGCTCCCTTTTTTGTCCCATATGTCACATACCCACAGATTCCTCCAGAGCCACCAGCTCCTTGGGACCCTCCAGCCACCTCGCTGAAGTCATGCTCCTGCAAGAAGGACCTCATCCAGCTCCAGGACCTCACCCAGCACCCCTGGAGCTGCAAGCACCAGACAGGAGACCCTCCCAGTTGCAACCATCCCTGGAGGGGTTCAAGGCCAGGCTGGACGAGGCTTTGGGCAACCTGGGCTAGTGGGAGGTGACCCTGCCCATGGCAGGGGGTGGTACTGGGTGGGTTTAAGGTCCTTTCCAACCCAAACCCTTCTGTGATTCTATAACACGACTGGATCATCTGCTCTCCCGAAGGCTGGTTTCATCCCGAGCCAAGCTGAAGCCCTGCTGGAAGCAGAGAGATGCTGATAGTCTCTGGCAGCTGGAGACAATCCTTTGGGACAGAGCCATGAGCCCTGACACTTTGCCATCAGAGCTCAGCCACACTCAGCAGACAAACCCCGAAGACTTTGTGCCGGCTGAACAGGGACAGCCGTGTCACCGACACCAAGTGCTGGAAAGGGTGGGTGAGGACCAGTCGACTGCGATTTGCAAAAATGGGGAGGCAGTGAACGAAGCAGCCAGGGACTGCAAGAGGAGGTGGACCTCTGGATCTCCAGCGCTTGCTACCAGCACTGATGGGCCACTGCAGGGCATCGGTCCCTGTGGGCACAGGGCTGAGCTCTGATCCTTGCCCTGCTGCACCCAAAATCGGGGTGTCCTGCTATGAGAGCCAAGAAGTGCAGCTCGATAGATCAGCAAGCTGGCTGGGAATGGGTGCTGCTGCTGGGGCAGAAGGTGATGGTGTTTGAGGGATCACTGGTTGGGTCAGGATGAGGTTTCCTCTGGGGCAGAAGGAGGCTGTGGGCTGCCGAGGAGGGTCCTGAGCCCCCCATCACACTGATGTCTCCTGAAGCAGGTTTCAGACCCAGATCCAGGGGCTGGAGGATGCTCTGCAGCAGATATCTGTCAGGATGATGCTCAGCAGGCAAAGCCCAGCATCTCCTTATGTGATACGGTGCAAATCCATGCCTCAGGTGGCTGATTAGAGCAGCCTACAAGCAAGAGTTTCCCATGGAAACTTTTTCCTGGCAGGGAGGAGGGCAGGGCAGCTCAGTCACGGCGCTTGCACCAGCTCTTTTGAAGGGGCTGTGCTGGTACTGCGACGGGAGCAGGCTGGAAGGGGCTGCAACCAATTTCCAAACAAACCTGGAAAACCTGGACAAGCCTTGGCACACATCCCCGTGGGAGCATCTCAGGGGCTCCAGCCGGGGGGGTGGACTCACGTGGACAGACAGGCTCTCCGATGGGATCGGGGGGAGCTGCGTTTGCATCGCAGATCTTTAAATTTCCTCCAAACTGGAAAAATACAGCCCTTTGAAAATTTCATGAGGATGGCAGAGAGCTGCCCATCTCTCGCTGCGACGTGCTTTTAAAAGCCATTTAACTGTGACTGCGGTGACAAATGTCAGCAGGAGGCTTGCGCTGGGGGGAGAGCAGCGAGTGAGAGGGCACCGGAATTAAAGGATGAAATATTTATTCGAGGGTTTGGCAGCACTGGAAGGACGACACATCACAGGCAAGAGGTATCTTGGGGCAGACGGCACTGAAAGCCACAAATGAGCCTGTCGGGCTAGAAACTGCCGTGAGATTTCCTCTCCCTACCCACCTCCCACCCCTCCCAGGATTGCTGCCAGCCTGGGAAGGTGCAGAGAGGGTTAAACACCCAGGAACTGGCTCAAAGCTGGGGACAACGAGGCAGAAATACGGTGTCTGAGCCAGGATGGAGGAAGGGGAATGAAAGTCCAGCTTGGCTTTAATCACAAGCTCTAAACCCTCCACGTGCTGGACATCATGCCCGTGGTGGTGGAGCAGTTGGGAGGTCCTGGCTCTGACAATGGGGTTGTTTGCCCAGGGCAGCCTGGCTAGAAGGTGGGATGAAAGCTCAGGTCCTTCACAGAGGGTCAGGATGGTGAGTTTTCCTCTCCCTCCCTCCACTCAGGCTCTGGACGGCGGGTTTTCCCCTTTTCTAGCTCTGGATGTGCTGGGGATGCAGTGCAGGGCAGGCAGGACCCCGGAGCTCTGACCCCAGGTGGTAGGGCTGGGGCTAGGGAGAGACTCCAGGGCTGGAGGCAACCTCTGTGGTAGGTTTCATGTGTTAATTGAATGAAAAAGCTAAATTAAATTCCATCCCTGTGTGCTGGAGAGGCTCCGGTGAGTCTGGGATGTCCCAGGGCATCATGAGGTTGCATCTCCGGGGTCCTAGGTTGTCTCCCAGTGCCAGGAGAACACCAAGGGTTAACAACGCAGGATTATCTCAAGAGGCTACAACCTCATCAAGAGCACCGGATTGGCAGGTCATTAATCTCCGAATTACTTGATAACTTTAAATACAATCATGTAATCAGCAGGAACCTGTAATTATTATTTATGTGCATGGTGCTCACCAAATTACAGCGCTCTCCAAGGCTCTGAGCGATGAGCAAATTAATTCTGCAGCGGAAGAGCTTGACCAGAAAGAGATGTTTGTGTCTGAATTTCACTTGTAAACATTGATGTATGAAATGAGATTCGGGTTTAATTGGCCCTGCCTCCTGCTGCGAAGCATATTACGGTTTTATTCTGCCTTAGCTCAGCCGGCGCGTGGGAGCATCACGGAAAACTTGGAGGAGTTTCTCCAGCCCTGATGGCACTTGCATGGGAGACCCACAGGGAGTGTTCCTCACCTCCCTTAAATGAGATGCTGTTGATACCGTCATGGAGAGCCTGTGTCCCACCTCCATCCTCTGGGCATGGAGACTTGGGGCAAAGAGGAGACAAAAAGCCACCCACTGTGCCAGGTGCCTCTGGGATGCTGAGCCCACTGCAGCCCGAGGAGGCTCCTGGGGAAAGTGGGGAGGGGTCGTGGTGGGGTTGCCTTTTCCAATCCAACACGGCCCAGAAGTCCTTGTGAGAGGAATCAAAGTGATTTTAATCAAAGCTGAGAATACACACACCTCTCCAGCTACGGAAAGCAAAGTCATGTCAGTTGGAGACCACCAGGAGAAGGAAAAATACAGGGATGTGAACACAGATGCTCCTGGTTGGGTTTCTTTCTTTGGTTTTTCAATTTCCAGTTTCTTTTCCACCAAAAATGACCCTGCTTTGAAAAAATCCAAAACGAACATATATTGCATCACTTTTTGGTAACACCACCTGTACGTACAATCTCCCTGGGGCTTTTCCCCTTCTCCATAGCTGGCAAATCTTTATTTTGTGGTCACTCCATCATACTGGGAGGTGCCGCTGCCCCCAGCACGTTACTGGAGGCAATGGGGTATTTCTGGTTTTGGCTACACAGTAGACATGCAGGTAGGAAATCACAATAGGAGGGAAATGGGGGAATTTGCTTCAAACTATTGAAGTTCTTGAATGTTTTCAAGAAAGAATCTGGAGGTTTTAGCCTATGCCTCGCTTTAAAGTAAAAAAGAAAGATTTTATTCCTTTCTGATGGTGTATCCTGAGGAGATCACACAGTACTACAATTAAAAGATGCTTAAACCTCCCCAGGGAAGGAAATACTTATGCCTGTTCTTTATAGTGGGGAAACTGAGGCATGGAAGTGTGAAGGGATCATCCCAGACCCTGCAGGGCCCCAGTGGCAAAATCCCTGGGATGCAGAGAGCAGACTTGGCCCGTAACCCCTCTGGCATCCTCCCCCTGCCCGAGCATCCCCAGACATCATACAGGGTGGGGAAAACGTGGCTCCGAGGTTGGGGCAAAACCTTCCACCTTGCACGGATCCCTCTGCTCAGCCACTTTCGGTGACCACATGAAACAGGGCATCAAGGGTGGACCAGGGACTTGGTGGGAGCTGGGGGCTGCAAGGGAATGGTCTGTGGTCCCCAGGGTGGGGAGGGAGGCTGCTGCTCCTGCAAGGCACTTAACCCCAGCACGGGAACGGTTTGGCCCCATCCCCTGCGTCAAAGCAAGGAGCAGCTGTGGTACCAAGCCCGTCTGCACCGGTGAAAGTGGGGCAGGGAGAAGGGGAGCACAGCCACGGCATGTCCCCAGGGTCCCTTTGGGGAGCAGAACCATCGTTTCACCACAGCTCGCCCTTGCCTTTCCACCCCCAAGCAGAGGCATGGGGCCAGCCTGAGGTCCAGGGGCTCTGCAAAGACCTGGAGACCCATGTGGGCTGGGATGGACCTCAGGGTTAACTAAAAACCTCACGCTTCCCTTCAGCCCAAGCACCACTGTGGGGCTGTTCAGAGCCCCATGGACCCATCCTGGTCCCCTGTGTGGCTCCCTCCCCTTTCCCACCCCATCGCTCTGCCTCACATCCTCGGTGTCGAGATGAGAAATGACCTGGTCAGACCAAGCAGCAGTTACGGGACCTCCTGGGGACATGGTGAGGGGCAGGAGAAGGGCTTAAATAACCCCCGTGGTACAAAAACAGCCACGTAAAGCGACGTCTGCAGTCTGTCTGGGGCTCTCCATCCATCCCCTGGTAACCCAGGGGGCTTGGCCCCACTCCAAGTGTTTTGGACCCCCCTGAGCAGCATCCCAGCATCCACGTACTGGAAGGCTGACCCAGCTTCCCAAGGGATTAGCCCCATAAGCTGTCCCAGCAATGTCCTGGTGTCTGGTCACCTCAAAGTGGTGACAAACTCAAGAGGGGCAGCAATAGGACATGGGGCATCGTGTCCAGGATGGAGGCAGGCAGGGAGGCTGCTGCGACATCTCTGGGGTCCTCCAGCTCCTCCTGCCACCCCAGCAGGTCACACCACTGGCAGGGAGGTGACAAAGGAGAGTCTCAGCTGTCCTGTCCTACATGTCTGCTCCAGCAAGTGGGACAGGAGCTTTGGTAGGGCTCCCCATAGCTGCAGTGAGTTTGTGCGTCCTCTGCGAGACTGGTGGGTGCAAGGACCTGGCTCCTGTGCTGTGCCACATGGGGGTCCCACGCAGGGGGGACATCAGCTCCCCCATCCTGTACAGCTGCTCATACCCGGCTCAGAGGGCTGTGGACTGCTTGATGCTGTGGAAGCTGACGCGGGTCGGGGAGGTGGGGATGGACATGGCCCGAGCCACGCGGGCGCGGATGGAATGCTTGTCCTGCCACCGGTGCCACCGCTTCCGCACGGCTGATCGGACCTGGGGGTGGGAGACAGAGAAGGGGACATTCCGTCACCATGTGGCTGTCCAAAGCTGTTCAGAGGCACCAGCCATCCTCCTTCTCATGCTACCAAACCTCTGCTCAGCTCTGCAGGGGCAGGGAGGGTCCCAGGAGCCCCTGTCACCTCCCAGCCTTGCTGGATGTGGTGCCGGTGAAATGCAGCCCTTGCAGCTCTGAAGAGAGATGAACCGGACCAACGGTGCCTCTAAGCATAAAATGGAAACAAGAGGGAGAAAGAAATCTGAGCAGAGGCTCGCCAGCATCTCACATCAGGTGCTGCAAGGGGCTGGGAGAGGTACAAGCCACAGTCAGGGAGGTTTCATGGATTGTTTGGTTCATGCTAGTGGCATTGCTTGGACATTAATTCCACCCTACGCCAGCCCAAGCGCTTTGGCTGGTGGATGGTGCAGAAATGCCTTTTCACCGACGGCAGCGTGGGATGATGGAGATGGGCACCGGACACAGGCAGCTGCGATGGTGCGGTCGGGTGAGCACCGACATCCCCAGCCAGCCCGGCTGGGATCAAGAGATGGCAGGATATGTTCACCAGCTAGCCCTGGTCCAGTCCTTTTTCCTCTTGCAGCAATTATTTATGATTTGTAACGAAGCCAGCTTGTCTGGGGCAAACTCTCCTGAGTCAGCAAAGGTGCAAGGGGGTTTGGGAGGAGGCAGAGGAAGGAGCTGCCCAAATGATGGGCCCCAGGATTGACCTCTGCTCACACCTCCTTTGCTTTCTGCTCTCTGTGCTTTGGGTCAGAGCCTGGGGGATGTCCCCATGCATGTGCCAGGAGTCATGTGTACAGGGGTCACCCTGGGGAAGGATTTCCCAGGGATGGGGGACCCGGGGCCCTTCTGCTGCACCAAATCGCACGGGTGCATCCCAAGAGCATCCGTTCTCAGCGGTGGATTTTCCTCCTCCAAAGGAGGAGACTGACCACAGCCATTCCCATCTGGACACAAACTCTGGCTGCAGATGTGCCTGGAGCTGGACGTCACGCGCCAACTCTGGTCAGCAAATGCCACCAGCTGTGGACCTGGGTGCCAGCACCCTCTGAGCCCTGTGCAGGGACAGAGCCTCAGGCTGAGCTGGTGTCTGTTTGCAAGGAAGGGCACAGACCCCCCCCCCAAGCACCCCCGATGCTCACCTCGCTGTTCAAGAAGCAGTAGAAGACGGAGACGAAGAAGCCCTGGAAGGAGACAAGCAGCAGAGTCACCGGGGAGCTATCACCAGCAGGAACCCCCGGGTCCAGGGGCTCTGGAGCAGCCCTGGGGTTTGGGGAGGGCTGGTTTTGGGAGGCAGCAGGAGTGGGACAAGGCACAGGACAGCTCCTTCACGGCCCTTGGTGAGCAAACTGGGATGGCAGCTAGTGCTGAGGACCATACCTGGAAGGACTCCAGGAAGGAGTTGAAGTAGATGAAGACAATCCTGGAGATCTCATCCTCCCCGGGGTTGACAAAGAACAGCATGTAGGTGATTCCCAGCAGGGGCAGCAGCACCAGCGTGGCCTTGACCGCTTTCCTGGGGAGAAAACACCGACCTGAGCTGCTGCCTGCAGCCCTGGGCAGGGGGACCCTCCCCATCCCATTCCCAACACCAGCATGGCAGGGAATGGTCCTGGGCAAACCAGTGACCGGGGCAGGATGGAGCAGAGTTGAGCTGCCCCCAGGTGACTGGGCTGGTTTGAGCACTGGGCACCGTCTGTGGTACCTCCATCCAGAAAAGGACGATGGATAGTGGAGGCCTGACCTTGAGCTGGCATGAAATGATTGCTCGGCTGGTCTAGGGCTTGATTAAAAAGGAATTAAGGAAGGTAAAATAATTCACACCCTTCAACACGGGTTTATGAAAAACTTATCTCAGCTAATTAATTTGATATCCTCTCCTGATGAGATTACAAGAGCAGTTTGTGAAAAGTAATAGCGCTGATACAAGAGGAAGGATCAGGGCTTGGCAGCTCATTCGTTTGGATTAGGGGACAACAACAATGCTGAGTCAACACTTTTTGCTTAAAAATCCTATTAATGAACAGATTCCAACGTGAGCTGAACACAGCAAAATATCATCCCTGGCAGGTCTGGGCTGGGCAGAGACGGGACCTGGGACCTGTGCTGCATCGC
Source organism: Pterocles orientalis (assembly GCA_011057875.1). Lineage (NCBI taxonomy): Eukaryota > Metazoa > Chordata > Aves > Pterocliformes > Pteroclidae > Pterocles > Pterocles orientalis. Next base: position 34,762 of record WKFP01014307.1, on the reverse strand, counting down.
TGGCCTGGAGGAGAGCCACAGCTACCGACACACACTGGCAGATGGCACGGAGGAGCTGGAAATAACTGAGGACATGAGTGTCTTCAGGCTGGCACACCACGGGACAGCACGTGCGGGCAGCTTCCCCAGGGGAGCAGCTATGGTAGCGAAAGATCTATCAGCTTTTTCCAAAAGCTACCGTCTCAGGTGAGCAGGAGCCCTCCAGGGCTGTCCCTCGCTGGGTTTAAGCAGGACTGCACTGTTTATAACCTCCTGAACCTTCAAAAATCCAGCCATCCCCCTGCTCCATCACAAAGCTCTCACTGGCCAGGATTTCTGACAGCCCCACTGCAGTCCATGTGCCTCCAAAAAGCATTTGAGGTTCTCTTAGACGTCTCTCCATGCTCCCATCCCCTTGACACTTGGCTGGTGGGGCTGTTCCTGTCCCCCCCACTCATGCTAATGCAGTTTCGAGTCACGCTCTTACCTGTACTGGATTGTTTCTGATGTGGTCGAAGCTCTGAGCTTCGTCATGAGGATTCGGACGATGTTGAACAGAAAGATGAAGTTGATCTGGAAGGAAGAGGGCACCTGCTTAAGTGTCTGCTCCCCCACTGTTTCCTCCCGTTTCCGCAGTGAAGGCAATGGGTCATCCCAAGGAAAACAGGAACGTTGCCTCTTGACCCTATCTACTGCCTTCCATGCACTGGGATGGGACTTCTGCATTTATCGTTTTTGAAGCAGTTCAGCAATAAGATTTAGGAGTTTTTAGGGGGAGCAATGCACACCAGGAGATGGGGGAGGAGGGGCAAGCCCTAGAGAAAGGGGTGAAATGACAAAGGCAGGTGGGGAGGAGGCATATAAAGCTGCTGAAGAGATTTTGGGAGAGTGGCTGCCATCACAGCATTGCTTGGCCGCTCTCCTGGCCACCAAACTGCTAACAAGGGCACAGGAGGGTGGCCCAGGGAGCTGAGCACAGTGGACACAAATGAGAAGTGGCCTGGCTACCTGGTGGCTACCTGACGGGCTGGGAAATGAGAAGCAGGCTGAGTTACTCAGCAAGGCCGGTTGGTGCTGGTGATTAGTGCTCCCTTGGGTTTTCTCAGAGCTGGGCAAGGAGGGAGGAAAAGCTGCGGGACCGCGTGCATGGCTTTCCTCCTGCAAACACAGGTTGGATCCCCAGCACTGCTGCTTGCGACTTGCCACCTCTCTGTCCTTTCCCAAAAGGGCAAAGCCCCAGCAATGCTCTGTATGACCCCTGGTTCAAGAATTGTTGCCCAGCCAAGGAGCAAAGTGATGAGGATCAGGGAATGGGGTTGGGGTCCCCAGGCTGCTGCGTGGCACAGCACCCACCTGCACCCCAGTAGTGCCGGGACAGGGATGGAGGGACTTACTGGCGCACATGGGAGCCTGCCGATGGGAGCATCCCTACAGAATGACATCTCCGGGCTCACAGTTTGGGTGAAGGAAGCTGGGCTTGCAGGGTGAGCAGCGTTGCTGCTGTGGGGCAGCACAGCCAGCTACAGCGGGGCGATGCTGAAGGGGCAGGGCCACCCTTGTCCCATCTGCGGATGGGAAGGACCCTGTATTTGACAAGCAAGGTCACTTTGCTCTTACCAGAAGCACCAGGATCATGGGACCTTGGTAAATATAGTCGGTATAAACACCTGCTCGCTTCCCAAACCAGCACCTGCAAGGCAAGGACAAGCGGTGTTGGGGACATGCAGTGTCAGAGACGTGTGGTGTCGGGGATAAGCCTGAAGTGTGAGTGACCTGGATTTCCTCCTGTCCTTGTGCCGTCTCTCTAAGTCACTGTCCGAAGGGTGACACAGCTGCAGCCACTATGGAATAGCTTCCCCAGGAACCCAGGATAGGGAGGTACCCGGGGCTTGTGGGGGTGTTTATGGGTCCTGGAGGGATGTGGGAACTGGTTATTGTAGGATAAGCAGGGACAACCTTACCCACACACAGGTCACAGAACCACAGGATGGTTTGGGTGGGAAGGGACCTTAAAGCCCACCCAGTGCCACCCCCTGCCATGGGCAGGGACCCCTCCCACTAGCCCAGGTTGCCCAAAGCCTCATCCAGCCTGGCCTTGAACCCCTCC
>WKFP01014306.1:630588-645634 GCA_011057875.1 Pterocles orientalis | reverse complement strand
GGACCTGGCAGGCAGGGAGATGTCCCCACCTGTGCGCACCCGCTCCCCAAAATCCCCACTGTGGTTCTGGCCGGACCTGTACTCGCGGTGGCTGCTGTCCTCGCGGTAGCACTCGGCCGAGCAGTCACACTGCAGCAGGCAGCCCTCGCCGTACTCGGGGTACTCCGCCGCGTACTCCTCCCCGTCCGCCTCGTAGTGGTTTTCTATCACGCTGTAAAAAGGGGGAAGCGCAGGATTAGTTCGGGATTCCCCATTCCCCACTGGAGCGGCTGGGGGGGCAACTCTGGGGAAGCCACGGTGCAGTGACAGGAGCTGGGGGGTGTCCCCTCCACCACAGCATCCCCAGGGGACCTTGGTCACATCACTTGAGGGCCACATGCAGCAAAGCCCTGTGGTGGGGGTTTTCTTGGGGTCTTCCTGGAGCTCCTGTCATCCCTGCCAGGCTGGCATAGGGACACCGTGGGACTCGGGCCACCATCTCCTGTGGGGTCCGGCCTTGGCATCATTTGGAGCCCCTTTGGGGGGGCTGCATGGGGGGCTGGGGTCAGCCCAGGTAGGCAGTGGGGCTGGATTAGGGCGAAAGGAGCCAGCAGGAGGCTGGGGGGATCCAGGGGATTGTTTGCCTGCTGGCGGGAGGTGCCCGGGATGATCCAGGCTTTGAGGTCAGCGTCCAAGCGTGCCACCGGCTTGGCACCGGAGCTTCAGGAGGTGACGGGTGATGTCCACCCTGGGCCAGGTGAGATGGGGTGGGGGGACACCAGGCATGGAGCCATCAGGGTCTCCTCTCCCTCCTGAGACACTTAGTCAGCATTAATTTTTTTCCCATTGCCATGGAAACCGGCAGGAGGTTGCCATTGACTACAGGGGCTGCAGGCAGGGCCGGGCAGACTCCTGGCAGCTGGACTGGGCAGGCAGGAGGGACCCAGGAGTCCCTGAGCAGCCTCTCCCCGTCACCACCCCCCTCCCCGGTCCCTTCTCTGCCATCAGCCCCAGGAGCAGCCTCAAAATCCCCCGGGGGCCTCCTGGTTGCTCTTGGGGGATGCAGGACATCTCATAGGACATGCCACCCCTGGGGGACGTGGCCATCCAGGTGCTCTGGAGGGAACTGGAGTGGATGGGGACATGGCTGGACGGTGCCTGGCATCACACCAGCCCAGGCGCTTGCTTCCCAAGGGAGATTTGCCCTCAGAAAACTGACGTGGGGTCCTCCACCCTTCCCAGCCCAGAGGCATGCACCCGGGGATGCCGGTGGGGAAGCGCAGCCCCCACAGCCCCAGTTCCTTGGCAGCCCAGTGGCTCCGGCCGAGCAAAGGGATGCTCCCAGCCCCGGATGGCAGATCCAAGAGCGGCACGTGTTGGCATCCCTGGCCACAGGCAGGCGCCTGGGTTGTTAAACCAAATTAAATCTGTTTGGACCCAAACGAGAAGCGAGGAGGCATCCTCCTCCTGACAGCGGGTGATCACTCAAGTGGGTCTCAGGCTCCCTCCTGCGCCCCAGCCTTGGCGTTCTGGGTCCTCTCCAAGTGACTCGGGCTTTGGCCATGCCCCAAGGGCAGGAACAGCCCAACCGTGGGAAGGGACAGAAAGGAGAAAAAGCGAGGAGTGAGCAGGGATAATTCCCTGTTGGGTTCTCTGCTCCGTGAGCAGGCAGCACTCCACGCCAGAGCCTGCTGCCAGCATCTCACCCACTAGCTGTGCTCAGCGGCTCGAGACGGGCTCGTGCTGCCCCAATTATCCCTCCCCGCCCGGCACACGCTCACGCTTGTTTTCCATCCCACCAGCCTGTCCATCAAGCAGTCGCTCCTTGGGGACCCGGCTGTGTCACCGGGCTGTGCACGCACAGGGCTGGGAGCTGGGAGAGCGCAGGGAGCAAGCCAGGGACTCAGGTGGTCACGGCTCTGCTCGGTGCCTCAGTTTCCCCAGGGGAGCTTTGCAGAGGATGCTGAGCTTTCGCATCTGCTTTGAAACAAGAGCAGCTGGTTTGGATTCATCGTCCTGGCAGCCACAGACGGAGCTGTAAAAGTCCAGAGAGGTGCTGGAGCAGGACCAAGCCCATGAGGTGTTTTGCTGAGTGCTCTCCCAGCCACCGCAAGGGCTGCGGCTCTTTATTTAAAGTTGATTTAACTCCCTTGTCCAGCCTCTTCAACCAGCACAGACCTTTTGCTCTCACAGCATCCTCTGGCAGGGACTTGGCACCTTGGGTCCCTGCTGCACGAGCAACCACCTCCTCTGGACCTGGCTCCTACCAGCCTCCTCCGAGCGCCTCCAGCTTTGCTCTCCTCCGAACAATCCCCTACTTTGACACTGCTCCTTCCAGCTCAGCACTATTATTTATAGCCCCTGGGCTAATCTTTAATGATTACCCTTCGCATTGCAAAAACAAGCTGGCAAAGGTGACAGCTGAGGCTGCTTGGGTCACCTTAACACACCTTCCCCGTGTGCTCGTTACAGCGCCAGCCCTAACGAGCCTGCCTGCGAAGATGCCCTGCAGATGACTGATGCCCCCATGGGCAAAGGCCACTTGTTAACCATCACCTCGATGCTCCAAGACATGAGCAGCTTGGGGATTTTTTTCCCCATTCATTGGTTTTTCCTGTCTGGAGAGGACCCTGGATGCTCCAGGCTGCCCCAGGGCCATGCACCCCACCCCAGGCACAGCCGAGCCGTGTCCCTCCCTGCCCGCTGTGTGCGTGGAGCGGTGGGAGGAAGGCTGTCCCTGCCGCCACGGCTTCCCTGCCTCCCCCTCGCCCTGATTTCCTGACCCTAATGAAGCATTAATATTCAGTGAACCTGCAGCAGCTATTCCTGTCCCAAGTGACCTGGTTTCCAGGCTGATGGATGGTGCGTGCCGGGCCAGCCACACTGCCTGGGCCATTAAGCATTTCACAGATAAATCATCATCGAGCCAGGGCGGACCCTTGCGAAGCTGGGGACAGTCCTGGGTGGGGCAGGAGGAGGGAGTGACACATCCCCAGCAAGATCTGGGCTGTTTTGGACACCTCACCTGAGCCCCAAGCTGCCCCGGGGGCAGAAGCAGCCCCCAGGGACCGGGCAGCATGAGGAGCGATTCGGAGGCAGATGCAGGGGGCAGGAGCTCCTTGGAGAAGCTTCTTCAGTGGAGCTCCTTGGGGCTGCAGCAGCCTGACAGAGACGCAGGCTCTGGGTCTACCCAGGGGAAGAGCAAGCTCAAGCTCTGCCTATCCAGCCTGGGTCCCTTGCATTATTGTTACAATTATTAATTGCTGCTAACACTAATATTGCTGGGTTACAGAACAGCAGCCAGCCTGCCGGACCGTCACCAGCCAAGCTGAGTTTCCCCAGTTTCACATCAGGAGACCGGAGGACTATTTGGCAATCCGGAGTGAAGAGCAAGGACCGGGAATCAGTCCCCTTGCCTGGATGGAGGCAGAAACTGTGATTTCAGCCCCGGGGAGAGCAGGAGAGGTGACCCAAAGCAGCAGGAGCGGGCAGAGGTGAGACACAGCAAATCTGCAGCTTGGTCTGTGCCACGGGCTGGTGGGGTGAGCCAAGCATCAAGACCTTCTGTGCTTCAGTTCCATCATCTGTGAGAGCAGCACTGCAATGCTGGCCTCTATATAGCACTCTAAGGTCTCCAAAAGATCAGCACAGGATAACCTCTGACCTCTCCAGAGGTAGGATCCTGCCTCAGTGTGGCAAACCCTGCCTCCAACCAACCAACCAACCAACCAACCAACCAACCAACCAACCAACCAAACCAACCAATCAACCAACCCATCATCCAACCAACCAGCCAATCAACCAAGAAACCAACCAACCAGCCAATCAACCAACCTGTCATCCAACCAACCAACCAACCTGTCATCTAACCAACCATCCAACTGAGCACTCATCCATCCATCCATCCATCCATCTATCCATCCATCCCTACACATCCTCTCCACATCAATCCATCCACCCACCCATCCATCAGTCTGGGATGTGCCTCTCTGGGATAAGGGACAGACAGGACATGCAGACGGGCCAACTCAGAGCTGCCTTACTTACATTTGGCGCCCGTGCTGGTCCTCCCTGGTGAGCACGCCTTCCTTCTCCATCAGCATTTGCCGAAAGGTCCCCACTTTCTGCCGGATCTCCTCTTCAGAATACCTGGATGGGCAAAGACATGGTCAGAGCTGCTGCGGCCAGAGTGTGGGCTCCCAGGGACCTGCTGAGGACCTCCATACCTTTGGGAGTGACATGTGGCCCAAGGGGCCAGTCAGAAGGAGAGTTGGCATGGTGACGGTCATCAGGGCCTGGAGGAGAGCAGGTCCCTCCGCTTGGTCCCTTGCCACCACCCTCCATGCCCTCCTCTCTCCTGCCTGCCCCAGCGGAACGGACATCAGGAAGGGGGAAAAGAAGAGGATGACCGTGAGGTTGCTGTTCCCCTCCACCACCCCAGGTCTTGGGGTATATCTCTGCCAAACCCCCTCGGCAGCACCAGCACTGCAGCTGGAAATGCTGGGTTGCGAGCTGGGCGCCTCTGTCCCATCCCAAGCCTCCCTCGCTCGTCCCTGCGCTGCGCCGGTGCCCCAGCAGCCACGCCAGCTCTGCGCTACCAACAAATGCTGACGCAGGCTGCTGCAGGGTTATTAACGGGAGACACTAATCACTTTGTCCCTGGCATCTGAGAACAGCCGCAGCAAACCACGGCGCTCCAACCGTCCCCGAGGCGTCCCCAGGGAAGGACGGGTGACAGCCCTGGGCGGGGGGGTCCTGTGCTGCATCCCACAGCAGCACACCCCCGAGCATCCCCCTCAACCGAAAACATCCGAATGGAGGGATGCAGTGGAGGGACTCACGGTGCTCTCGGCACAGTCCCTGGGGACAGGGCAAAGGGACAGGGACCCCTGTCACCACCAACCTGCCACCCTGGGAGGGAAGGGGTCAGGCTGTGTGTGTGACCCAGTTCTCACCCACACTATCTTCCGGGGCTGCTTGCACCCTGTCCTCGCAGTCACATCCCAACAGCATCGTTGCCACCGAGCCCAGAAATCCGGGTGTCACAGCCCGGCCGAGCCCTGAGGTCCCCGAGGCTGGCACCTGACAGAGCCCATGCTGGGGACAGTGATGTCCCATGCAGCACTGTGGGTGCCCCTGGGGTGCCCCAGGTGCAGAGGGGCACGTGGCAGCACCCACCCCCACCCTGCAGTGCCCATGAAGGGGAACAGGAGGAGAGGGGAATTAATATTAACGAGCTCATTAGCACGGAAAGGCTCACTCTCATTAATTCCCCAGTGGCTGGGACTCCCACGCAGGAGGACGGTGTCTAACTGGGCACAGAGGCAGCCCCATCCGCTTCCCCTTGGGACCCCAAAACCAGGGCAGCACCCCCAAATGCTGCTCTGCACCGTCCCCTTGCCATCCTGCGGGGACAGAGCCACGGTCCCTGGCCACCCCACGGGCGGCAGCAGGAAGATGTCTGCCTGAGAACAAAAGCATTCGCTGCAGCATACTACGGATGCAGCCGATGGTCTCGGAGAGGGGACATGAGGCCAAGCAGGAGGTGACAGATGGGCCACTGTGGCTGGGCCATTAGCAAATCTGCAGGGGGCAAGGCCAACGCCAGGCCCCCCCCCCCCCGGCACCCCAGGATGCTGTGATGGAGGCGGGAGCACCCCAACAGCCCCGTCCCTCCTGCACGCCCCAGCGCTGCTGATAACCCCAGCTGCAGGGATTTCGGTTTTGCATTGAACACATCGAATGGGTTTGGGAAAGAAAATATAAAACGCTGACGCTTCTTTTCTGGAGCAGAAACCCAGCCTGCAGGCAGGGAAGGACAGTGCAGGTTGCCTGGAGCCAGCAGCAGCCGGGTGCAGCACAGGCAGGAGGAGCCGGCCGCATTTACAGAACCAAGGGAGGGCTTAAATCCCTGCAAAACCTCCTCTGCTGGCATCTGTGCACCCCAGGGCCCTGCCTTTGTCCATCACTCCCCTGAAGCTGTGGTCAGGATGCAGCCCTTGACCCAGGCAGAAAGCTCAGGGGTGCAAAGCACTCCCCGTCGTAACCCCCTGGAGACCCCCGCAAGGAGGGGAAGAGCAAGTGGAGGATTAACCAGGTCGACCAAGATTACAGCTGTAATTATATTGTCTTTTTGGTGTATCCCCATCACCGTTGTTATTAATAGCCTCCATAATAGCAAAGGCAATTAGAGCACTAACAACAATACCAGTTGCAATATCGCTTTTACCCATCGCAGTGATGATACTACTAGTAGTAAGATCCCTAGTAAGGTACAGGAAGCCGACAGGAGGTTCTGGGCTCCCCAAGGCGCCAGGTCAACCTTATTTATTTCCATAACGACAAATTAGGCACAATCATTATTCCAGACTGTGTGAGACAATTTAATTCTAGGTCACGCTCGCGCTCTTAATGAAAGCCTTGGCGAAGCCTTCCCTCAATCCATTTTCCTTCTCCCCAGCTGATACCAGTCCCCGTCTACCCATGTGTGCAGAAGAATTCACTCCATCCATCAGGTTTTCACGAGCTGTCAGGGGGTCTGGCTGTTCGGCTGGTGCCAGGGCTATGGGGCAGCCAGCAGCATGGCCATGGGTCTGGCGGGGTTGAGGGTTTCCTTGCTGGCCCCCCAGCCCCTCCTGCCCCCCAAGCAGAGGTGCTCTCCAGCCCCTCGGGTTTTCCCCTGGCACTTTGCTTCCCCAGGGCACACCAAAGGCTGGGGAGCAGCCAGGGACACGGCAGGGTGGGGGGATCCTCTCACCCCAAAACTGGGGGGAGAGAAGGGAGGTGGGGTGAACTGGAGCACTGGGACAGCCTCAGCTGGGGCTAAAGCCCAGAGCTGAGCCTTCATCTCCCCAACACGAGAGGCAAAGACAGCCCATCGCCCACCACCAACCCACCAGCCTGCCCCAGACCTCTCTGATCCACCCCAAAGTGTCCCACTGGGGACATTTGCCACATCAAGGTGTATTTCAGAGAGAAAAAACAAAAGGGAAGGGAACAAGGTGCAAGTGGGCCAAAAGGATCCCAAGCCATGGGGTCCATCTCCAGTCCAGCCCCAATCCCCCGCCACTCACCCCTGCTCCTCCATCATCTCCTGCAGCTCCATGCACTTCAACTCCACCCGCCGCTTGCGCTCATGGTCCAGGATTTCCCGGTGAGCCTTCTTCACCATGCTGGGCTCCACCATCCGCACCTCCTCCTCGCCCTTGTGCCACGATGTCCCCGAGGCGCTGGGCTGCGAGAAGCCGTTGGAGGCTTCCTGGGGTGAAGGTACATCAGCCCCGTTGTTGTAGAGAGCCATGCTGGCACGGGCGGCCTCACCGCCGGCACTGCCTGCCAGGGAGAGAAAGAGTTGGGGGTCAGCCCCTGCTCCAGCTTCCCTCTCCCTCGGTGATGGCGAGGGGACCCCGCCAGGACCCGAAGGCAAAATTAATCTCAAAAGAGGTGCAGGCACACAGGTTGATGGGGATGGCAACCAAAAGAGCTGGGTCTTCTGCCAGCATCCTTCCTGCCAATTGCCTCAGTTTCCCCAATCTGCAAAGTGAGGCTGGGGCTGTTCTCATCGCCAGCCCATGGAAAGGGGAGGAAGATGCTCGGTGCCAGCCCCCCCAAAGCCAGGGTCTGTGGCACCCAGAGCCGTATGGTAGCAGCAGGGTGGATGGGCAGGGGTCCCTCCAAGCCCCACAGACGCCCCTGTCAGCCAGGATGGGAGTGGAGCCGGGGGGGACACTCATCCTCACAGCTCTCTGGGGACACCCCCGGACACTATCCCCATCCGGCACAAGGACATGGACCCAAAGACCTCAGATATCCCCTTGCATCCTGATGTCTGACCCAGCCTGCAGACGCCCGCCAGTGCCCTGCGGCAGTGGCCCGGTGCCCTGCGGCATTGGCCTGGTGCCAGCTGGAAGCGGGGGTGAGGCTTCCCACCGGGTGCCACGTGCCTGCCTTCTCTCTGCTCTTTCACCTTCACGTGTCCCTGCCTCTTTCCTCCGCCACCACAGTCGCCGTGTCCTCGCTTGACTCCAGCAGTAACCCCCGGGCAGAGGACAGACGTTCCCGAGCCGTGCTGCGGTGCTGAGGCTCTGGCTGATGCTCCCTGAGCCCGGGGTAGGAGATGCTCCCAGATCTCCTGGATCAACCAGACAGACCCAACCCCACCTAAGCCATCGGCACACGGCTCAGCACCCATTCCTCAGCCTCCCCATCCTTCGGTGCCCCAGCTGCCCAAAGCCCCAGCTCTCCCCCCAGCACAGGATGCTCACACTGGAGATCCCCTTCATCTCCACCACAGCGGTGCAGGAGCAAACTCTTCTCCTGCAAAGTCCTACACAAAGAAGAACGACGGAGGGCAAAGGCAGAGCCCCCTCCCTCGCTCTCCAGACTGGCTTTGGGCTCAGAGATGCAGCTTTTGTTGGCAGCTGCTTCTCCGAGGTGTTTCCATCCCGGGGACCCTGCCAGAGCGGCTTTTCCGAGGTTAGAGGACAGACATCCCCCTCCCTACATGGAAGCAGCGCCCATGGGGCCAACTCTTGCCCGTGATGCCCAAAGAGGATGGCCTCAAATGCTGGTCTGAGGAAGGAGGGATCCCCCAGCTGAGCGTGGGTGCGGAGGCAGGACAGACGGACCACGGGCTGATCTGCACCGTTTGGAGCCCAGGGAGGGCTCGCCGCCCCCACCGTGCCATTCCAGCGGGACACCACACGGCCCAGAGCTTCCCATGGCCATACCGGGTGGGATAGAGCCAGGGTGGGAACACCGATCATCCACGAGAGGCTTCGAGGATGTTTCTCTGCTGTCTGAGGAGAGAAAAAAGCCTCGGAGCCCTTGCCAGAGCGGCAGGGGTCCCAGCCCGTCAGGAAAGCATCTCCCACCCTGCGGCATCCCAAAGGGACATCCCCGGCTTTCCCGCTGCCACCGCCTGCCCCACGCACTCATTTATCTCCTGACAAGCCTGCCCAGGGAGGACAGCAGCTGACTGCTTAATTACAAGGCTTTTTTTTCTTTCCTTTTGTTTTTGGTGTTGGTTTTTTTTTCCCATTACTACCGCGCAGAGAGGAGCCAGCAGCCTTTATTTCCACGGAGCAGCAGGCAGCAGGAGATGCTGCGGTGGAGCAGGAGCCAGCCCGGGCTCTGCACCCCCTGTTAGAGCAACCCCAGGGTCCCTTGGTCCCCATTTCCCCACAGCAGGTGGGGCAGTACCCCCATTTCGAGCCCCACGACACCCCACAGCCGGGAGCTGCCCTGCTCAGCCCTCCCCACCCGGGGGGCACCCCAGCCCTGCCGTCATGTCCCAGGGTGGTCCTGAGGAGAGATGCTGCAGAAAAACCCAGCTTGGGGGCTCCTCTTCCTCTTTTTCCCATCAAGGCATGAAGCTAAAAACCAGGAAGGGAATTTGGGAATGGGGGAAGCTCCCACCAGGAAACATCCAGCCACCGAGGGGCTCTGGGAAGGAGAGGGGGAAGGACAGGGGGAAAGAGAGGATGCTTTCTGCAGCCGCAGCGTCTGCTTGCTTCTCCCGGTGGGAATTCATTGTATCCGGAGCCTGGCAGTGGGGAAATTCATTGCTGTGAAACCCTGAGAGCACGTGGGATGTGGAGCTGGATGAACCAGCAGCAGGATGGGGAGCTGCAGGTAAGGGCTGCGTGGGGGGGGAGGCACACAGATCCGCCAGGAAACGCTCCCCGTCTCCCTAAAAGGTGGAAGAGACCACCCTTGCACCCAGAGCTGGCCTGGGGATGGACACTGCCCTGCATCCCGGTGTCCCCTCAGCCGTGAGCAATGGCCACAGGAGAGCTGATCCCGGCCACCCCTCCTCAGCCGCTGCGCTGGCAGGGAAACAAAGGAAGAGGAAAAACCACCCGTGAGCCCCCGCCGGCTATAAACAGCAAAGCCCTGGGTGGAAAACGGGGCCAGTCCTACCTCTGTGGTGACAACGGGGACAAGGCGTGGGGGGAAGGAGCCCCTTTGTCCCCCAGGTTGGGGTTGTGCCCTCCCTGTCCCCAGAGGAGACCCACAGGGAGGCTGTGCACAGGGGACAGCTCAGGGACACGGGGTGGCCGTCACCGCCACAACCTCCATCCACCGGCCACCACACGGGGACCGCGTGGCTTTGCCAGCTCACCCTGGCACCCAACCCGGCACCCAGCCTGTCACCAAAGCCAGCACGGCCCTGCCCACATGGCGGTGGCTTCCTGCCTGGCTCAGCACTACCCTGATAATAAAGACTATGGTTAAATATTTCATTATCTGCAGTAATTATGCACAAATCATCAAGCGCTGGCAGCCTGCCGGCCGCCCATCTCCCTGAGAGGGAGAAGAGGCATCTCGGGGCGAGCGCTGCACCGTGTCCCCACAGACTCCTTAAAGACTGCAGGATGTGGCCAGGGACAGCCACAGGCATCCGTCCCCACCCCTCAGATCCCCGGAGTGCCACCCAGGAGGGCTCAAACCCCTCGACACGGCGCGGCGGAGCTTCTGGGGAAACTCCCAAGCAAATGCCTCTCTTTCCGTTCTGCCAAGCTGTTCACGCACATGTTTTGGGATCCTGATCTTCCCAGCTGGCACTCCACATGCCACCTCGGGGGCTGGTGAGGTCAAAATGGCTTTTCAGCTCACAGGTACTTTCTGCTGCTTGGATTAGAGCTTTTGGAAATGTTCAGAGCCACCCTGTTCCCATCTTCCATCCTCATCCTCCATCCCCATCTTCATTCTCAACCCTATCCTCCACCTCCATCCTTCGTCTGCATCCCCATCCTCCATCCTTATCTCCATCCCCCATCTCCATTCTCCATTGTCATCCCCATCATCCATTGTCATCCCCATCCTCCATCTCCATTCTCCACTTCATCCTCCATCCCCCAACTTCACTCTATCCTCATCCTCCATCCTCCATCTCCATCCTTCATTGTCATCCCCAACCTCCATCTCCATCCTCTACTCCATCCTCCACTCCATCCTCCATCTTCATCCTCCACCCTCCATCTTCATTCTCCATCTCCATCCTCCATCCTCCACTCCATCATCCATCTTCATCCTCCGTTCTCCATCCTCCATCCCATCCCACACCTCACTCCAAGCACGGGGACCATCCCGTCACGCCGGGTCTCTCCCTCCCTTCTCAGCCGTGCCAAATCACACCCCAGATGCAGAGCACTTGGGCACCGGCACTGCCAGGCCGATGGAGGGCAGGACAGACGGAAGGACAGACACACTGTGCTGAGGCTGGGACGGGCCCTGCCAGCTTGGGGTGCCAGACCCAGCCTCGCCATTCTGCCGCACTTTGGGGGTGCTGGGTTCCAGCCAAGCCGGGAGGCCAGGGTGCATGGCAGGGTGGCCTCGGGATGTGGCTGTCCCCGTGTCCCCCCCTGGGGCTGTCCAGCTCAGGCTTTGAAGGGAAACCCTGGGGTTCGGGAGCTCCAGCCGATAAGGGAAAGATGCAAACAAGGAAAATATGAAAAAAATATTTTCCAGCCCAGACCCAAACCCCTTCCCAGCTGACTCTGCCCAAATCCCCCACGGACGCTGCTCAGCTCCCCGCTTGTCCCCGCAGCACCCTGGGCACAGGGCTGGAGGCAGCTGCCGTCCCTCTGCGGTGCCGTAATGCGGACGAAGCCGCTTTCCCGGCAGGAGGGGGGATGACAGCGGGGGGGCTGGCGGATGCTCTCCCGGCATCTCCCCCTTCAGCGGAGAAAGTCGGCAGCGGTGCCTGGGCATCCTCCCCTCCCCACCTCGGCGCTAATTAAAGCCGCCTCCGGCCGGTGCTCAATTAATTCTCGCCACATCCAGCTGCACCAGCCGGGGTGAGGGCGAGCACCCGCGTGCCGGGGATGCTGGCATGGGATGCAGGCGGCCAGCCCGCGGTGGCGGCTCCCTGGACCATTCGTGCTCCGAGCGTGCCAGAGCTCAGCCCCGACAAGCAGGGGACAACCCAGCCATGGAGGGGACCCTCCAGACCCACCAGATGGGGTGAGAGGAGTGGCCCCCTGCCTGCTGGGGTCTCATCAGGGGACACCATCACCTCCCAAAGTTGTAACCCTGTCCCCAAAGCATTTACAGCCCCATCCCAGGCCACTCCCTGCCCATGCCATGGGGACAGCCAGGAGAAGGGCTTTTTTTGGTGACACAAAAAAATGTCAGAACATCACAGCAAGGCAGCCGGCCTCCTCTGAACACCTGGCCAAGAATCACAAAGAGAAAAAGTCTGGGGTTGCTGCCACTAACTGGGCCGACCTTCTCCAGAGCTGCCTTCCACCAGCCCCCAGGTGCCAAAAACCATGAGTCAGACCTCCCAGAAAGAGAAAAAAACGGCAAATCTCACTTTAAAAGTGTCGCTGGGGCTCGTCAGCGCTGCCTCCCACCTCCCAGCCACAGGGACCCTGCCCGTGGGAGGGGGCAGCAGGAAGGGGTTGGTTCCCCCCATCCCAGCCCCTCCACCCCCATTTCCTCCAGCCCAGAGCATCCTTTCTTCTCACTGCCCAGCCAAAAATCGATGCCTCGCAGACTTTAAAGCAATTAATACAGAATATATGGATGCTGGCTGGAGTGGGGGGGTCAGGGGGTGGGTGAGGGCTCGCTGCTGCTTGTGCATCCCGACGTCTGTGCACATATATATATATTTTAAATAGAAGAGGAGGCTGGTGGAGAAGCTAAACAGTTGCTAAGCAACTGGGCTCCTTCCTGGCTTGGGGATGTAGGGATGGGGGGCCCAGGGGTGGGGACCGGTGTGTCCCCCCTCCACTGGATGGGCATCAGACAGAGGTGTGGGTGCAGAGATCCACCAGCTCCCCTGGGAGATGCTCTGGAGAAAAGAAGGGCAAGGAGCCGGGCTGCGCTCCTGTCCCTAAAACACTGCAGGTGAAGCCCCCCCAGCCTGAACCCCTTGAGCTGCTGGTGGGGGGGGCTGAGCCAGCCCCATTCCCAGTGCCAGCTGGGGGAGAGCTGATGGGAAGGGGGCCACACCATGATGGGGACCAGCCCCACAGAACCCCAACAGTGATCCCATTCCTAAGCCAGGGATGAGGGCAAGGAGGAGAAACCCATCCAAGTGACGGCAGCAACCCCCCCACCACCATGCTGAGCCCCTCCCATTCCCCCATGGGACCCCCAGCCCTGTCCCCTCCATCCACACTCTCCTCAACCCCTTGGGGCCACCACGGCCACCAGCATCTGCTCACTGGTGGCCAAGGGATGGACAGGCAGCCCTCGAACGCACTGCCCTGCCAGGAGGAACTGGCGAGGATGGAGGGGGGGACAGCCAACCCCCCACCTTTGGCATCCTTACAGGCAGCCCCATGGCCCAGCACCACCTTGAGAGCAGGGGGGGGATTAAAAAAAAATAAATTTAAAAAAAAGCAATTTTTGAGCCCACGGAGGAGCAGGGGTGACTGTCACAATGGGGTCACATTCCCCAACAGGGACACAATCCCAGCGAATGACCCCTGGGACCAAGTGCTGCAGGTACGGGGGGGTCATGGCTGGTGCAGGGGGAGCGTCCAGCTGGGGATCCCCCCCCCCCACCGTGGCTGGCTGGGCGGTTGTGTAACGGGAGGAGCTATTCCGGGGTTTGAGCACATTATATAAGCCACGGGCCACCTGGCCGGGGAAACGGAGCTGGGGAGGAGGAGGAGAAGGAGGAGGAAGGGCTTTTGGAATCGGGGACCTCCCCAGCCGGCAGGGACTAACCCCACGAGGTGACCAGCACCCTGCAGACCTCCCCTGCCCAGAGATGTGGGGTGGGTACCCTCTGCCCCCCCCTCCAGCAGCTCCGGGGATCCGCTGCCACGCGTCCACCCGCAGCCAGATCCAGGCCCCCGCACAGGAGACCCTTGGGGTGGGGGGGGGACAAGAACCATTTCCTTGGCACCAGAGACAAAACCGGCCAAGAGCCCTGCACCCCTCCGCCTGCCTGCCAAAGCCCCAGCTCACCGTCCTCAACAGCAGCCAAGAATCAAAGATTCTCCTAAAATCTGCCCAATTTCTGGCTCTAGAGCCCCCTGCCTCTCCCTGCACGTGTTGGCAGGATGAGTCCCTGGGGCAGGGGGATGCAGATGGGAGCAAGGGGGAGGCAGAGGGGATGCAGGGGGTGGCATCGAGCGAGGCCACGCTGGCAGAGAGGGACAGAGCGAGGATGTTGTGTGTTTGTCCCCAAAATCCCCCCTGTTGGGGTGTCCTCAAGACGAGCCCACACGCCAGACGGGGGTACCAGCCCAGGCAGGGGCACCTGTGCTGCGTGAGACGGTCCTCGGCGTTTTGCCATCAACCCGAGACACCCCCAAATGCTGGCAGCGCCCAAGTGACCCCTCTGCAGCAGAAACAAGCCAAGAAACATCCCCAGTCTGAAATCTCTGCTCTGGAGGGGATGAATGAACCCGCGTCCCCTGAAAGCCACCTGCTCTCTCCCAGCCGTGTCCCAGCCCCTCACCACCAGCCCCCCGTGTGGCACAGCCTGGCCATCCCTGGGGACAAACCTCCCAAACCTGGGAAGGAGAAGCACAAAATGCTCCTGAAATGCCATCGAGCCGCCGCTCGGGCTCCCCGCCTGCCAAGCCTTGCCCCTCTCCTTCCCCCACGCAACACCCGCAGGGTTTGAAATCTCACCGGCCAAACCCGCAACTGCAGGACCCCCCCTTCCCGGCACAGCCCGGGGGTCGGCACAGCAGAGAGAGGGGCTTCGGGGCCGTTATCTCAGCCCCATCTCCCACCTGCACCCCACAAGGTGCCGGCACCTGCTGGGGGCTCAGAGCCATCCTGGCCTTCCCAGCTCCACTCGCTGCCCCCCCACAGCGAGGGGGAGAGGGATGCAGGGTGCCCCCAGCCAGGCCCCTGCACCAGGCAGCACCCGACACATCCACATCCCCGGCGGGACCCCCTGCACCCCAAAAACCATTTCACCTCTGGGCTCCCCCCCCATCCTGCACCCCCAGGAGCACCAAACCTGGGGGACACCCCTGCCACCTGCCTCCCTCTGGGGTCCCCAGCCCCTCCAGCACCCCAAAGCACTGCACCCCTTGCCCAGCCCTGCCGACCGCATCCTTTTGGGGACCCCAATTCCAGCGCAACGCCCCCA
>WKFP01014306.1:596829-614391 GCA_011057875.1 Pterocles orientalis | reverse complement strand
CTGGGGAATCTGTTCAGAGAGAAGAGGCAGGATGCCCCACACTCACCTCTGCAAACCATCGTCAGTCTCCATAGCGATTAATTTAGCCTTCGGTCAGGGCGACATCGCATTCCACCAAGCGGAGACCTGCACAACTTCATTTCTCACCCTCATCTGACGTCCTCCTGGGCTCTGCCTTCACTGCAGACAGCCACGGGGAGGGTGCCTCGTCTCCCTTGCGGAAGGAGAGCAGCCTTCCGGGAACAGGGAACGGCTGTACCTCCAAGTGTGAGGCACAGGATTGGTGTGGGAGGCACACAAACCCAAAAACCAAGCAGAGCAGCAGGGGAAATGGACTTTGTCATCATGAAGGGGATTTGAAGAAGACCCTGAAGAATCTCTGAGTCAGCAGGGGCTGGGGAATAATCCTCTTCCACCTCAGCTCCACCCACCCACGATGCCCCCAAGTCTGTACAGGCGTAAGCGAAGCTTTCTGCTTGTCCACACAATTCGCCCAGAACTTGCTAGATTTGGACCGCTGACACCAGCTAGAATAACCTAAGCCACACGACAAACCTCAAGTTCTAAAAATCTCCAACCCTCAGAAATCTGTTCTATCTGCTGTATTAAAAACAACAGCAGGACTAGAACAAGTGCGTGATTTCCCTCCCGGTCGCAAGGCAAGCCTTCCCCTGCAGCCCTTCGCTCTGCGGCTCCGTGCCATAGCTCCCCTGGCCCACCTGGGCACACACACAGGGCGAGCAGACCACCAGCTCTGGCAGATGGACACACACCCTATTTCTGGACACAAAATTAAGACCGCTACATCCAGCACGCTGCCAGACACTTCCCATTCCTTGTTTTGAACAGAGCCCGTCTTGTACTTACTAGGTCTGGCCAGTCACTCCTCCCAGTGTCCTCCAGTTCTGACATCCTCCCCTGCTCCCCTCCAACACAATCTTTAATTCTTTAATCTTTAATTCTATTAATACCACCTAATAATTACTTTGTTCCAAGCCTGCTGAGCAATGACTGCTGACGCTTCTATTCCATTACTATTTCTGTAAAGAAACCAAGCTTTAATGCGTGGAACTGCTGCAGAGGAGCGACAAGAACTGTGCCTGCTGTCCTCTCTCTGCCCACGTGTTCCACGAGGCAGGGAAAGAGCCAAGCACCTGATTCACAACGCACCTTCAACAGCATGATCCAGTTCAGAATGATGAACTAGATTTTAAAAAAATAAATAAAAACCAGTTCAGATAGCTCAGAAGAGTTAGAAGTGGGAAGAAGAAAAAAGCCAGTGACCAAATGGCATCTACTACCTTTAGGTCTCTTCCTCAGGTTCCCTCGCTCGAACACTTCCCTCAATTTTTCCAGAGGTGCTGGGCTTTGGCGTTTCCTTCATCTACTCAAAACAAAGTCTGTTCAACTTAGAATTCAGCCTACGTGGATTAAAAGCAATTCAAAGCAATGGGGTAAGCAGCCCACAGAGCACGGAGGAAGAGCGAATTAATAGCTTCCTTCATTAAAGCTTACCTTCAAAGAAGTCAGCAACAGAACCCATCATCACCATTTTCTTGCAGACATTTATTTTTATACTCACAAGAGGATGAATGTAAAAGAAATTTATGGAGATGCTAAATCAAGGCTTTTGTTCCTAACTAGAAAGAAGTCACTCTTGGCATTTTAATTATTTTCTTAGAGCAGGACTGACGTTCCAGCCACTGTGCTCTTTTACTAACTCTTTTAAAATCACATTACATAAGAGATTAAGGCAACACAATGTAACAGAGGTAATGTCACCTCCCGAAAAAACACTTCTCAGATCACTTCCCACAGTTAT
Source organism: Pterocles orientalis (assembly GCA_011057875.1). NCBI lineage: Eukaryota > Metazoa > Chordata > Aves > Pterocliformes > Pteroclidae > Pterocles > Pterocles orientalis. The sequence continues at coordinate 612,569 of WKFP01014306.1, read as the reverse complement.
CCCTTTCACAAGCCTCTTCTCCCATCTTGATGTTATTTGATCACGCCTGGTTTCCCAGCTGCTGCGCCCAACCAGCAGCCCCAGTCAAAACCCGAGCAGCAGCGGAGTTGAGAGTAATTGGTTCCCCCACTTTGAGAGGCTCTTTCATCCCTACTGAAACTGAGAACCTTCCAGAGACCTACAGCTTCCACCTCCAGAAGACAAGCACATCAGGACAGCTCCAGATGGTACACTGAAAAAATGAGGCCGTTTTATTGATGATTAGACTTTGCACTGGCAACAATCATTAAGCTAATACAGACAGACTTCAACCAAAGCATGAGCTTTGACTCAGAAGTCATAAAGTGACATGATGCCTTAATAAATTAAGGAAGTTGTTAATTCCTCTCCGTCATCATCTCTTCACTTGAAGTTCTTTGCAAACTCCTCTCCTTTCTTAATAGAAGCCTTCAGCTCAGCCATGGCCTCAGCAACCATCTTCTCTTCAAAAGGGGAGATCTTGCCAATACCTAGGTTCTTCTCAATTCCTTTTTTCTAAGGGAAAGAAGATTTAAGGATTAACCATCCATCGAATGACCTAGAGAGTACCTTAACAGCTCTGATTTAAGTATTATCCAGCTGAGATGGAGACCCAGCCTGGGTGCTCTGTCACCGCTAGTCTGCCAGCCTTGTACCTCCTGGGAAGGCTCAGGAGCCTCTTAATATCTGGAGCAACCTCTACAGCCTTCACAAACGTCTCAGTCACTGTTCACATGGGGGTAAAACCTGAAGCCAGCCCCTCAGCTCCTTCAAGAGCAGACTGACACTGCCTGCTCCTTCATGCCTCTTCCCGTCTTCAAAACCCACTGCTCAGAAAGAGAATGTCTCTCCTCTGGTGTACACCCTTCACTGGCCACTGGCCTGCAGCCTGAAACTGCTGCAGAGGTACACTCCCGGGTTTTCCAGATCTCATGCCTACATCCAAACCCCTTAACACCCTTCCAGCCCCGTTCCCTCACCAGCCAGCACAACGTACACCATCCCTTGCATCCCAGCAGCCATGGCAGGGCTGCAGCAGCTTTGTTTTTCACTCCACCCACAGGGTAAGCGATAAAAGGAACAATTCTTGCAGAGTTCAGCAGAGGTCCTGAAAGCAATCTATCAACCCTAATCCACACTGTAGCTCCCTGTATGCCTCAGTTCCTGAGGGATTTGCTTGTAGCAGATCAAGCTGAGGAGACAGGATTGCTGACTCTGGTTAATCACACGAAAGCCGTTCATAAACAGACACCGGCTTGAGGCAAGCGTGACCTCTTAAGGCAAGTCTGAATCTCTGGTTACTCAGCGACCTGCAGCCTAAGAGCAGATAAAAGCAGCAGCATCCCTGGTATGAGGCATACGCTAAAGCGCAAAAACTGAATACTCAAGAACTCTCAAAGGTATGCTCGGCTGTTGAATTCATCAATATCTAGCATTAGACTAAACTGAAATCACCGAGGAAAACCACAAGCCTACATTGACAGCCGCTGTTTATAAGCCTCATCATTTAAAATACTTACTCCCAGTAGCAGAGGTGTAGAGAAGTACGGGCTCTCTGTCTCTTCGGATCGAACAAAGGCACATTCAATAACGCCTTCCTTCCCATTCATTGCATCCACCAGGGAGAACACAAATCGAGCACCAGCGTAGGCCATAGACAAGGTGGCAGATCCTGTAAAAGTTAAATCACTTTCAGAACAGATCACATCAAAAATTGATACTTTCTCTAGCATCAAAGGCTTCCACACCGCTATGTTGACAGAGCTGCAGTGTCACCAACTTCAAGATCACAGCCAGTTGAAAAAAGCAGCAGCTTTTGGCCAGCTACATGCTATGTAGCTGACTCTTTTTGTAGAAAGAAACAGCTTAATTTGGCAGAGAAGATTCTTTTTAAAGCCATACATGGCATGGGATCAGTTAATGTTTAGTCTTACCTACACACCGAGCTGCTTCTAGTACCACAGTTCAGGCAGTCGCTGACATGGCAGAGCAGCTAGATTTGTAATCAGCAGTTCGGAATTCTGCACCACAGTTGTAAGAAAGATTACACTGAAGAGGACTGCATCCATCCAGCTGGCCAACAAGAATTACTTGGAAGCTGTAGTTAAGAACCAACCTGCTCCTGCTTTAGCTTTGACAACTTCAGTGCCAGCTTCTTGAATTCTCCCTGTAAGCTTTTCCAGTTGATCCTGAGGAAAGTCCACTTTTGGTGTGCACTAGGATTGGAAAGAAGAAGTTACAATCAAATACCAGTACCCCCCAGCAGACTCAGCACAGGGCCACCCACACAACACTTCTTGTACTACTAAGAGTTGTTTTATCAGTTCCCAACAGGGAAAATCCGTTACCCCAGCTCACAGACTGTGTGACAAACTGACCAGCTGCCAGCGTTCACCAAGGCTGGTGGCTGCACGGTCTGGGACAGGAACCCAGCCATGCCTGGCTTGCTCAAGCACAAACCACAGCTCAACAGCACAACTGGAGCTTACCATGGTTACTTGCTACCGTATAGCCCTCTGCACAAGGAGAAAGAGGGAAACTATTTAAGCCACCCAGAGGAGTTTAGATTTAGCTCACTGCCTTCCAGTACGTTGTACCTCATTTCAGAATGAAAGCAGCCACAAGAGCAGGGAAAACTGTCTCTGCTGTGTCTCAGCATGTTACATGCCATCACAAAGGCACTTTACATCAACTCTGACACGTTGATGAGTGTGATGCCACACATGGCAGTAACTACGACGTACCTGAGAGATCAGAGGGATGATAGTCTTCCCGGCATGCCCACCAATAACCGGAACACTTACTCGAGCTGGATCTAGGCCCTAAAAGAAACATGAAACTTTCCAGCTTCTGAAGCATACGGACAAGAAAAACATTTAAGAACACCCTCCTTTATTTTCTGCCTGGGGCTTTTGGACACATCTATAACCCAGTGCTACACAGGGCAGAAGCCTCAGAGGCAGCTATACACCAGGGACAAAGCCAGCTGAACTCCAGGTCACTTTGATAACTTTAGACAGTCAGAGGATATTATTAACGCAAGCTCAGATACACAGCAGCACAAGTACAGACTCCACCAAGGCTGTTAAGAGCAGTAACCTGTTACACCTCCTGATACTTTGCAGAATATCCTGTAACACGCTGCACAGACAGTTTGACCTGCAAATACATACTACAATTCAACCCTCTCCTCCGGTTGCACCAGCAGGGTTGAAAATGCCAACAGAATTCAGGCGAACACATAGCTCGCTCACAGAGGAGAGCTATGAAAAGGAAAGGTCAAACTCTCTTGAACCACATCTTGCAAGAAACCCTATCCCCAGGCTCCTCTAGAGAATGGAAACAGAGAATCATTGCCTTCTATCTCCACAGAAATCCGAGCTCTTTTGGCTCTGTGCAGTGATTTTCAAAGCATTTTTGATATGTGTAATGACCAAAGCACACCACACCCCTCCCCCAGCACCTGTAACTATGACCTACCTTTAGTTCAGCCACAAAAGTATTCGCTCTGACAATGTCCAGTGTTGTAACACCAAAGATTCTGTTGGGATTATACACACCGTGCTTCTTGAAGACTTCTGAAGTTATTGGGATGGTTGAATTTACCTACAAGCAAGAACAGGCAAGCATTCATTAAAACCCGTATAATAACGAAGCCGATGCATGAACTGAACCGGCCTGTACACAGCCTGAAGTATACTTCCAATTTCAAGTCAACTGTAGCCAATTACTTTAATTCCTAAATTAAAAAGCAATTTACAGTCAGACTGGAATACAAATAATCCATTTTAAATACCCATTAAAACATTTTTTTAAAAATTCACATTACAAAGCCTTCTCCCTTATTGAGCTAAGGCTTTTATTCCAGCTAATACACCCGCGTGTGTTATAACCACAGTCACACAGATGTCGACACATTAAGCACTTTTATATCCAAGTTTCCTCCAACTTAAATACAGCCCAGGAAAAATGGCTTAGTAAAACCAGGCTTGTAGTTCTTTTCTGCAAATACCTGCCAGACCTTAAAGATACTTGTCAAAACTAATAGGAACTCTGATTACTCTGGTATTCTCAGTCTGGATTTTGTTTCTCTACATTTTCAAGGTCTCTAGAAAACACTTACCGGGTTAGAAATAATACAGATCATGGCTTCTGGACAGTGCTTTGCACAGGCAGATGTCAAAGTAGCAACAATGCTAGCATTGGTGTTGAACAGGTCATCACGGGTCATACCTGAAACACATCCAGTGCAATATTTGGAGTTATCCAGAGTCTGCTCATTGACGGGCAAGCAACTCAATCAAAAACCAATACTCTGCTCTGGACAGAGATATGTCAACTCCAACTTCTGTTTCATATATCAAGAGAAAACTCTCCAGCTGCAGTAATGAATTGGCTCCAAAGGTAACTCCTCTCGCTAATAAAAGATTTCTGCCCTTTCAGGCAGACCAGACCTTTTCAGGAGCTGCCAGCCCAGCTGTCCATTGTCAGAACACATCTCATCCAGGAAGCAGGAAGCACACTCTGACCATCCTGACCCACACCAGTATACCAGTGGTGCTCAGAGCAGCATAACCACTCCCAAGATGAATTCTCTCTCTCCAAAGTCACCTCCGCAGCTACAGTTTGAATGCCAGCTGCCCTGTGCAAAACACAGCTAGCTGCACAACTGCCACCTCCCGCTTCTGTTGCAGCAACTGCTTTAACCATGACAAATGAAGAACTGGAAAGAGCTAGGCATTAATGTCTAGAGTTTTGTTACATTCCCAGTAGGATACTGGAAAACAGAGTAGAAACAGAGCCGGTCAGAGACACTCCAGGAAGGCTTCACAGCATTCATTCAGAGATGCTTTAAGAAGTTATCAAGCAATCAATGCAAACCCAACAGATTATTGCTATTCTGATGAAAAATTAAACAGAGAACCAGTTTTTCACTTGAATATTGCTCCGGGCAAGAAGCACTAAGGAAGATTCAGGATCACTTGCATGAGAAGTCTTTGCACCTTGACCTTACACAGAACTCCAGAAATCAATTCTCCCATTTTTCAAGGGACAAGAGGCCAAATGAGTGCCTGATACCACACCAAGCTCCAGGTCAGCCTCGTTACCAGACCACTTACATCCCAAGCCAACACTAAGAGTGCTGTAAAGCACCAGACACAGCTCTGTACCAATAACAGCGCTGCAGAGATACACTTCAATGAAGCCCTGGGCCTTTTTAGCAGAGCACATACCTGGTTTTCTAGGGACTCCCGCAGGAATAACTACAACATCACAGCCCTTCAGACATTCTGGCAACTGCTCAGGTCCCAGGAAGCCTGGAAAAAGAGACGTTCAGGCATTATGTTTTTGCCATTTATTATCTGACATGCTGAAGTATAAAATACGCCCAGGAGCACTCAGTTCTGTTTTAATTTAGCCTTCAATTCAGTCTTACACTGAAAAGCAAAGCAACACAATTATGGATGGACCCTACTTGATGTTTTATCCTTGCTTCAAAACCTAAGAGTGAAAGTGGTGTGAATCTCACATTCATCTGTTTTGAAAATCCCGAGTTCCTCCCGTTACGTTTATTTAGTCTCCAAAAACACTAGCTGGGCTCTACAGTCAGTGTCCCCAGAGAACTGCAGACAGGCACATTCTGTCAAAATGTAACCTTTCAGTGATCGTCAAAGAAAATGAAGATGACCAGATTAAGTTTTTGTTGATTCCATCAGAACTTGACAGCTGTCCCTTCAGAAAAGAAGCACACAGAAATCATGTAGACACCTGGAGTGTCAAGTGTATTTGTAGCCAAATTTTTAAATTCAACCCTCAGGCTTTTTTCCCAGATGATTTTACTAAACATTTCCTGCCAGTTACTATGAACTCCCCTTTAACAGTACAGCTAAGGACCATTCTCATCCCCATATATATAAAATCTAACCAGCTAAACCTTAATGAGTCACGCACTGCTTGAGAAAAAGCTACTTAAATTGATACTAGGCTTCAGGATCACATAAAGATACCCCTTCAAAAGCACCACAACAGGCATCTCCAAGTGTCAGAGACACCGACAGGTCCCCTTCAGAACACAGATCGTTTTCAGCAGCTCGCAGTACCTTTAACACTTGCTCTTGTCTCGATGTGGCTGAGGTCAGCCGCAACGCCTGGAGTGTGGGCGATATCATAGAGGCTGAGCCTGCTCACCAGTGGGCTGTTCTTCAAGAGAAGGGAGAGAGGCTGGCCAATGCCTCCCGAGGCCCCCAGCACCGCTACCTTGGCATTGTTCTGAGGAAAAAAGAAGACAAACACATTGGAGAAATGTTCGGGTTGCTACTGCAGTAGCAACCTTGAGGATTTTACCACATTTGCTTTAGTTTTAGTTCTACCTCTCGATTTCTTTTTCAAGCACTCTGGAAACTTGATTGCTTAAGCCCACAGAAAGCTACCATCATGACAGCCTCCCAGAGATCCTTGATGTTTATTTGTAAGACAAGTTAGAGGAAAATGCTCTTTTGGTATCTGAAGCTCAAAAGGGAAGCAAGGCTAGGCAAAGAAACCAAAAGGATCATCTTTCTTCAGATGGAAATGCCCGAGACTAATACCTACTACCCTGTGGAGCTGAGTCTGACGTAGGGCAAAATCTCGTTTGCAGTTTTTCTAGTTTTCATTGCCAGTATATAAAAAAACCCACACCTTCCCATCTGTCAAATCAATACATTTAATGGACTCCAATAAATGTAATAACCATTAGATATCTGTGAAGAAAATGTGTATGCCTGAAATAAATTCCAAGTAGTACCTGCAGCTGCCTCAAGATTAAGTCCTGACAACATTAAGTGACCACAATTTCCAGCTTTGATCAAGGGTGGCTGAAAAACAAATGAAATGAACTCTTGCTTTGTTGCCCCAGTGAACCAATTTTACTCTAACATGCTCTCTGGAAGAGTTCTTTATCTTTAAAATGCTGGTGCTCCTCTCTGGAGAGAAAGTGTCACCAGATGAGAGGAAAGCTACTTTAAAAGTCCAGAACAACCTTAAAATGCAACTCGCTGCCAAAGTTGGGAACCAGAGGCTGCTGCAGAGGTGTAACATGGTAATACAATTACTGCTGATAAGGACGTTCTCTATCACACTGGCTTACCAGATAAAGCTGTAATAGCTTCATGTCCCTGCGTGAACAGCTTAATTATTATGCTATGACAGGAATTAATCTACCCAGGAGCTTTATCAGCCGAACCTCAGTTCAGTTTTCTTGCTACTGCAACAAATGTAATTTAGCATAAAACTCTCCAAGGGAAAGCAAAGTCTAGCATTAGTCACGGCTGTGCCCCACGTTTATGACCAAGCTGATACTATGAGGTCAAAATCTCATTGCTAGTAAATTTAATTCCTATCAAAACAATTACACAAACCTCTCTAGTAAAGCATATTGTTACAGACACAGTAATCGTTCTGCCCTATGCCACCGGGAAATATTTACGTTAGATGACAGAGGTGGGTCTCTATCTACCAACCATGCAGCAGCAGTCCTCCCCTGGTGTCAACAGTCATGCACCATGGATTTCAGTTAAGGATCACTGTCAAACCCGCAAACCCAGCTTGAATTCTGAATACATTTTGAAAGCAGGGGCATATTTCAGTAGCAGAAAGAAGTAGCAAACAAAATTGTGTATCATCGATACCATCACAAAGAGAAGCTCCCCTAGAACTGACCTGGCCCCCTGCGCTACACCTCTCTGGAGAAAAACTCCAGGCCCGGAGAAGGCTGCTTGATAGCACTGATGTTCTCCCGGGTGGAGACACACCAGCCCCAGCACCCCCAGCCCCGAACTCCCGCCAGCTGCGCCCCTCGGCTCCCTCCACCACCCCCCACTGCCCAAGGCGGTGACACCCAGCGGCCGCAGCCACCCCCAGCCCCTCTCCGCCCCACACAGCGGGGCCCAGGCCGCCGGCGGGCCCGGCTGCCCCATAGCCCCTCACAGAGCAGGGCCCGGCTGCCCCATAGCCCCTCACAGAGCAGGGCCCGGCTGCCCCTCAGCCCCTCACAGAGCAGGGCCCGGCTGCCCCCCAGCCCCTCACAGAGCAGGGCCCGGCTGCCCCATAGCCCCTCACAGAGCAGGGCCCGGCTGCCCCCCAGCCCCTCACAGAGCAGGGCCCGGCTGCCCCTCAGCCCCCTCACCGAGGAGGGCCTGGGCTCCACTGCGGCCCCGAGGCGGGGTGGGTGCCGTGGCGGCGGCGGGCCGTACCTGGGCGGTGGTGGCCAGGCCCCGGCGGAGGGCGGCGGCGGGACGGGCCAGGCGGGACAGCATGGCGCGGGGCTGAGCGGCGGTGACTCCAACGACCTCCACGGCACGGCGCCTGCGCGGGACCTCGAGCTCTTCTCGCGAGACTTCGCGCCGGGAGTGAGTGGGAGGCAAGGAAACCTCGCGAGATCTGGGTCTGGCGTCAGCCCTAGTGACCGCCGCGCGTCGCTCCCTGACAACCAGGCGGCAACGGGCTGGAGAGACAGTCGGCGACAGTGGCGGCGGGATGGCGGGGATGGTGCTGTGCGAGCCCCGCCAGCTCTACAACATCCTCAACCAGCAGCGGCGGCTGCCCCGCCTGGCGGAGCCCCATTACCTGTGCCTGCTGGGTGAGCCCGCGGCCTGGCCTGCTGCGGCCTGTCCCGCCTGAGGCCTGTCCCCCCTGAGGCCTGTCCCCCCTGAGGCCTGTCCCCCCCTGAGGCTTGTCCCCCCTGAGGAAACAGGGCCTGTGGGCTCCAGCTCACAGGGAGGAGGACATTTTATTTCTTGTAATTGCTGGGGCCTCGCTGTCGGGGCATTTCTGCCATCCCATTTCAGGTGCTGTGACCTGGTACTGCTCCAGTGTTTGTCACATCCAGCTCCTCCTGCTCTGATCCATCCCAGGGAAACCCCCTCTCCCCTGCTGCTCCCAGAGGTGTTAGAGCTGGACAAGATTTCTCACATCGATTGCTGATAAGCATTTGCGCCTTGCACAGTGGCAATATATCCAAAAAATGGTGCCAGATATGGCAATATTGTTAAATGCTTTGGTGAGGGAGTCAGACAGTTTGGGAGTAGGGTTGGGGGTCTTTCCGGTGCCCCTCTCCCCGCAGCACAGAGGCAGAGGTGCTGGAGCAGGCTCAGCAGGTGGGGCCAGAGCAGAATGGAGAAGGGGACGGGCGCTTTGAACACTGTGGTACCACGCTTAGGTCAGAACTAAAGCTGCTGACATCACTCAGTGTTACACAGAGATTCACAGCAGCATCAAGGTTCATTATATTTGTATCAATAACTTTCAGCTTCCAAGAAACTGAATCTCTTTCTTGGTTGATATCGGTGCCTGAGTTCCCACTGACAGAACTAGAACAGGATTCTACCTTAAGAGCATCAAATAAACCAACGGCTCTGTCTGGGTTGTTTTTTTCAGATGCCCGTACCCAGTATGAATACAATGAGAGCCACATTGTTACAGCACGCAGGATTGAACAGGTGAGGGGGGATTACAGTTTGTGTGAACCACCCCTGGATTTAGCAGTTAGCAGGAAGGCAAAATTAGCTTAAAACTCACAGGAATTGCTCCAGCCTCCCCTGCCTGTTCCAGCCATGTTCTGCCACTGGGGGGGTGTATTCTGTCACAAAGCAAAGATGGCTTCAGTAGCCCAAAGGATATCAGGAAAAATATTGCACAAGAACGAACATAGTGTAGACTTGTCTCACAAAGGACGCTGTTGTCACCTTTACCACTGCCCCTGATGAAGCAATCCAGCGTAGTTTGCATAATTTCTGAATTCTAACCGGGTCTTTCACAGTCTAGTACAGCCCCAAACCCACTCCATAGTTACAGTGGTAATTTGCAAGATGTTGGTAGCGTTGATGCCACGAGAAAAGTGTGGAGCTGTGCTCCTGAGAGAATTCCTCTAATTTTGGTAGAGTCCTACGGGGGAGTATCTGGTACCGGATCCTGAGGAACTGCAGTGTGTCAAATACTGTGTGGTGTACGACTGTGAGACCAGCTCTTTGGATTGCTGTGACTATGAGGAAGAGGAGAAAAAAAAAGGTACCTGTGACCCATGTCAGTAAAGACCTCGCTGCAGGATAGATATTCTTCCCATTCCTCATTTAATGTTATGAGCTTATTGGAAGAGATGCAAATTTACCCAGTTTTATTTGAAAAACTAACATCCATGCTATGCCTTTGGTTTTTCACTGTGTTGCCTATGTTCTTAGGCTTCAAAAATCCAGATTGTTATTTCAAAGCTTCCTGTCAGGACAAGTTTCCTATGGACTGATCCCTCTGAAGCTCTTTGTCACATGTGAGGAATGGATTTTTTTTTTTTCTCTCACATTTCACTGAGATTAAGCTGGTTTAACGATTGCCTTTTAGGGAGCAGTGCTTCTTCAGAGACTGAAAACACTGACTTGAGTTCTGTACGTTCACAGAGTGAGTACTTCCTTCTTTGAGAGTTATAAAAGGCTTTCACGTTATCATCTTTTAAAAGATTTAACTTCAATGGAGGTGATGATTTGATGGAGTTCACCGAGAAATGGGAAGAGCTGGATGCTTTTCCATGCAATTGTTCAGTCTTCCTTGAACCATGGAAATGTTTAGCTTTCACACATCCTTTGGCGAGGAGTTCTGCCGTATGCGGAACCACTTCTGTATGTTTATTTGGCTCCTATTAGCTTCATAAAGGCCACTATAATTTCAGCAAAGATTTACATCATTTTTTAAATAAAAAATCTGGGGGTGTAAGGGGAATGAATAAAGCAAGCATGTTCATAAATGCTCAGTGATGAGACAGCAGCAAGGGAAGGTGTGAAGAATCAGAATTAGGTTTCTATTGTGCTGATCTCTTTCTGAAGCAGACATAGCTAGAGGCAAGCGGGTTGGATCCCTTGGGAGAAGGAGGGAGAGCAGCCATCTCACATAATTTGCTTCACTAAAGGGAGTGTTTAAAACATTTGTGAAGAATTTATTCAAGACGCATCCCCTTTTGCCTAAAGCAGACTAAAAAGGGCCTCCATAAAACTAAGATTATTAGATTTAAATTAATAATGTTTCCCTATTATGGGAACATATTACAAGCATTTCCCAAAGAATAATGGGGAGGGGAAAAAAACCCACTTTATCTAGACCTACAAAAGAAACCAGGAGAGGAATCAGGACAAGAGGTGAAAAGCAGTATGCCTTGTTACTGACCTGCAGCAGTAGTTAAAGAATAAGTCTGGCTTTTAACAAGGCTTTCTGCAGACCGTTAGATGAAATTAAAAGGAGTTTGCTGACAGTGTCAGTGGGCCAGATTTAACCCCCAGTGCTGATGGAGGCACTCGAAACCTGCCCTGGCAAATCGCTTTTTTGATCTCGCTAGATGCTGAGGAAGGAACTGCTGTCCAATATGCCAGGAGCTTAGAGCAGTTCACCCGCCATCCTGTGCTCGTCCTGAAGGGAGGATACAAGCGTTTTTCGGCTTGCTATCATTTCCTGAGGACTCAGAAGATACTGTGGATGCCTCAGGTGAGAGGAGACTAATTTGCAAGTAGAAGATATTAGCATTCATATTCAACTGATGATGCCTAATGAATTCAAGTTAAGTGGTGTTTTAAACCTGGTACCAGAGTGATTTCAAACAAAGGAATTAAATGTCATTGGAGTTACTGTGTTTGCCCCGAGTCTCACCACTAATTCTTTTCCAGCCACACTTTGCCTTTTTTTCCCTCTTCTATTGCGAGGAAAGAAAGCTCATGAAAACAACCTGGGAAGGTTTCAGTGATAACCCCAAAACTGGCCTCCTGGAGAGTACAGATAACTAAACAAACAGCAGCAAAGGATGAAAAGAAGCAGGTTCCAATCTGACACAGGGTTATCTGGGATGTTACACTCTAAGTGTTTTCAAACAGAAGTACAATTCCTATCAAGCATTGGATTCTGTGTTTTCACTGGGAAGGATCACAAAGCAAGTGCTGCTGCATTGTTTTAACAGGCGCAGAAAGAAAACAGCCCTCTGCTGGAACACTGGTATCCTAATTGTATGGTTTCACCTACACACATTGATCTGTTTAGCTTCTGAGAAACAATTACCCTTTTTTCACATCTAGGACAGGACCTGAGGCAGGGCAGAGTTAGAGGGCACTGGACAGGTAAGAGCATCTCATTGCAACATGTCTTTTGTTTCCATCGTTCCTATTCACTTCTGGCTCACATGAAACAGGCTGTGACACACTGCTAACCTGTGGGATGCTACAGCGCAGGAGAGAAAATCAATTCACTTCGTGCTGCTTTGTGAAGGGGAGCAAACAGTTGAACTTCCCCAGCAGATTCAGCTGGACACAGAGTACCTCCTTGCCTCTCAGTTTAAGCTGTTGTTCTCCGCTGCTTTCAGTTGTTGGGCTGCTGCTTTGTTCTGCTGTAGCATTAACCGAGTATCAGTGAGGGATGCAGAGGCATTGTTGTGTATTTTTGTTCTCAGCCTTCATCCTGCAGACACCGGAAGCAGCTGCAGACTCGTGTTGTGCCACTACAGGGCACCTGCAGCTCTGCAGGTGGCAGATGATTTCATTTAGCCTTGCAAACAGCAACGGGGGAAAACATCAAATGAATCTGGCATGCTGCAGCCCCTCCAGACAATGTAAAGAATGTATGCCGCCTCCTGTTCAGTGAGGATTTCTTTCAAGTCATGCCACAATGACAGCAATGCTGTTAATTATTCTCACTAAATCTAGCAAAGACTTCACTATACAGAAAGTCCAGGTGATTAAATGAATTACTATACTAGATCGTGTCATGGGCTGTTGACTAAATGTGTGTTCAATTCTTCACATGACTTCTGTTTAAGAACTTTACCAAGCTAATAGGAGCAATACGCTCTCTAACCTGAGCCTATGGTTTCTCTCCGGCAGGAATTAGACAACTTCCAGACGTACCCTGTAGAAATACTACCTGCAAAGTTATATATGGGCAATTTCAAGCAGGCCTGTGACCAACAAATTCAGAAAGATCTGAAGATCAAAGCACAAGTCAACATCTCTGAACAACCCACCACACTGTAAGTTAAATAGTTCAAGGTGTACCCTCAGCAATGTCTGTGCCTGGGACAAAGTGAGGTGGCCCAGCACCAGAGCCCATTCGCAGAGGGGTCGGTGCCTGGGAACTTCCAAGGAAAGCTCTGGTTGGAGGAAAACTGCAGATTCGAGTGCTATTTCCTGCGCATTTTTCTGGTCTCTACTTCAGAGTTAGCACAGCAGCAATGCACTCCTGCAGCCCTCTACCGTACATGGGTGGATTGGGTGAGAGGAGAACTCAGAGGTGTTTCGAGTCTATCACATAGCACCATCATTCAGGAAGAAACTACATCTCTGAATAGCTTTCAGAGCAAAAATCTTACAAACACATCCGTGTAAAAGCTAAATCGCCGATGTTTCACATTGTTGGTCTTCCTTCCTTGCCTGCATCTTTCCATGGCCATTCAGCTCAGTCAGCGGGCCATGCTGGAGCTGCCGTTTCACCCAGGGAAAAACCCAGTGGCATTTCTCACAGTGGTGAACAAAACAGAGTAACAAATCCAGTTTCCTACCCCGATGCACGTAGTCTTCCCATGCCCTCTGCATGACGTGCTTTTGCATTGCGGAAATGCCTCCCCAAGGTTTTGCTCCACTTGTTCTCCGAGTTCCCTGAGCTTGTGGAAGGAGGAGGATGCTGTCATAGAAAACCACGTGAAGTGAGTTGAGGGGCTATATTCACACAACAACCAGTGAGCATGCCATGAAGGCTCTCCTGCCTTCGGTTCATCTGTTTTCATTTAGCTCTCGGATAAAGGAAGCTGTAGGTTGAGTTAAGACATCAAATGCCGATACCACATGGAATAGAAAATCAGTAATTAAAGTGGTTCTGTATTACAAACACCTCAGTGTCTCACCATAACAAGTGCCTTATCATAATGTTAATGATGATGATGATGAAAAACTCACACATGTAACTACAAACGCAATTATCAGCTTGCCTCCAACACACACATTTTTTTCAAAGCTGCTTCTCTGGTCCATGTCACACTGCGTGCGCTTTTTCCAGGTTTGCAGAAGACGGCAAATACCTCCACATATCTGTTCCAGATTCGCTTGAAGCAGATCTTTTTTCTTCCTTTGCTACCATTTGTCATTTCATTGGTGAGTTGTTCCTCATCTGGAATTCCTGAGACCTTGCTCACTCCAAGGTATTAGATGGGAGTGACTGGAATTCACTGGAACAGGCAGCTCAGACAGGAGGGTCGTAGCCTTTCAAGATCAGTGTGTACTCCTGAGCAATCCCACGCCCTAATGGATGCCAGAGCTGCCTTCCTAACAGAAGGGGAGGGGGGACAGAGGGGAGATTTTTACCAGGAATCAGACTCTGATGTTCCTGCTCACTTTAAATAATACCTCACTCTCTGATAACAGTGAGCTTTCCACCCGATCTGAAAAGGCTTTGCTGCAGGATGCCTACCAGGGCTTCCCTCCTGTTCCTTCATTCTTAAATACAACCCTTTGACTCTTACCAGCCCAAACCTTCAACCACCAGAGCTTGACTTGAACAGGAGTGGGGCAGACATTAGAGAGCTTATGACAAGATGCTGCTAATCTTTGTGATTTGCAGTGCAGACCCACCGTAGGGACTAAGAGGACTTTCAGGTTGGGCAGCATAAACCTGCCTTCAGCTGATTACATCAGAGAGGCAAGAAAAAACATAATCTCCATCTCCGTGCCTGCAGCAGCACAGCAGACAGCTCCTGCAGCTCCATCCTGTGACGGTGTCCAGCTGCATCCTTCTCTTTTATCACACTTGGGAAATAACACCTGCTACAGACCGAGGCCCTGCTGAGCTGAGCATTGTCCAGACTTAGAAGCAAAAGACCACCCTGTCCCCACAGACCTTAGAATCCAACCACAATATAAGAAATGACAACTGGACACAAACAAGGAAACAATATTTGAGGGTATAATTTTGTAGTCCTGAACTGAATGTCACATTTTGAAACCCAAATATCAAAAGCCACTTGCTTGCCTTTCCTTTTGTACCAGGTTTTTTCCCAGTAGTATTTCAGAAGAAAGTTTTTTTCTTACATCTGTTTGTGGAAGTTTCCAAAACAGACTGTAAGAGTGGGAATGTGTACTGTTTACTTGATCATCAAACTGCTTACTTGACAGTCTAGAGAACATGACTTAAACTGGAACGGGTATGGGTGAACACCGGACTAAAACTCTGCACATACTCTGAGAGGAGCGAGGATATCCTCATGCCAGGTGTATGTTGGAGCGAGGCCATTTCTACTTGGGTAGCAGAACTACTATCTCATGATAGAAATAAGTTAGAAAATGCTGGTTTAGTGTTTGGGAAAAAAAATAATCAAAACCCCACAACCAGTGGGGTTACAACAGTAAAAGAAGAGGCTTTGCCCTATGAATTCGGAAAACATGTCATGCTCTGGAGAGGGAGGGAAAGAATTCAGAAGGGTATTAATAAAATATGCAGCCTTCTAGGCATAGGTTAGCGGAGTTAATGTGGTTAGGAGTGACTGACAGCGTCCTCGGGCTTGATTTTTGTAGAAAATTAGTTTGCTGATCTTAGCAATTTTCACTGCAGAGTGTCCATCATCAAAACATCATAAATCAATACCTTTAAACCCTTCCAGGAGAGTTTGAGGGGGTGATGGGATGCTGACCACAGCTGATGGGCCATGGTAGAACACTTTTCTTCAGTTATCT
>WKFP01014306.1:585899-596803 GCA_011057875.1 Pterocles orientalis | reverse complement strand
AAAAAAAAAAAAAAAAAAAGAAGAAAAGTGGTGTGCTGTGGCTGTCCTGGGCAGTGCTTGCCCACTGTTGGCTGGCCAAAGCTTTCCTGGGGGATTATCCTGGCAGAACAAGTTTGTTTCTTGCTGACAAAAGCAGTGCAACAGATTCCTGTGTGATCCTTCACCCAATCTAGGCAAAGATCTTCGAAAGCTTCGAAAGACGTGGATATTGCAAAAGAAAGGAAAATTTGGGATGTGTGGCCCCCTGTCCTATTAGTAATTGATTTGTGAGGAGATCTATTGAGTTCAGGGGAACTAGAGACATCCACACCGTGGACACAGAGGAGTAAATATTGGCAGATCAGCCTCGGAGCCTGCAGAATCACTGAGATTAGAAAAACAAACCAATGGAGCACTATCTCCTAACCTTTGGTCTCATTATGCTTGAGCAATCCTCCGAGTGTGGGGGGAAGTCTATTTTAAAACTGGGAAGATGAGGACTACTGGGTAAACCCAAGGGTGCAGCTGGAGTAAAGCAAAGTAATGCTGGTGTATCTGCCCCGTGTGTAGCAGAGTTCCTAGCTGATTACATGGAACTAACAAATAATTAAGATGGCTGTAATTAGTGCAGTGGGATAACTGGAACTTCATAGCTGCTCTGCCACAACAGGTCACACCAATCCAGAAACACGATAACCTTTGTTGCTTACCTGTGAATAGCTGACGCTTCGCTGCTTCGCTTATCATCCGAGGAAGAAACAGCATTTTAGGGTAAAAATCCAGGACTGCCTTGCTCCGTCGGTGTAAAATTACACAAGATACCTGCCAGGCAGTGAAAGCAGCCTGAGCTGTCCTCGTACCCAGGAGAGCCGAGTGTGACGGTGACAGGTTTCTCTGAAGTTCACATCTGGATCCGGTTTGTCCCTACTTGGGTAGCCAAAGTCCTGTCTGCAGGTTCTTGCTGTCCAACACGGGGTAGATACAAAGCTGTGTCATCTACAAGCGTAGCTGCTTCATGTACCTGCCCGAAATTCACTTTCAGTTCAAATTCCTAACGCTTCTTTGCTTTCCCTGTGTTTACAGAGGGCTTGGAACTACGTTCTGGAATGCAAAACGAACATGAGACCACACCGGGGCTTCGTCAAACAGCTCTCAGACTGGGAGACCCGAATCTACAGGACAACACTCACAGACACCTCTGAGCCAAATTACTGACAGGTAGCAAAGAGAACACCCCGCAGGGAAGGGCGCTTCCCTGTCCGCACCACCGTGTTGGTGGAAAGTTACTTGGACTCTGAAAAAAAATATTTTAATGTAATGAAGCGGCTTTCATCTTTAGCTCCATTTTATTTAGTGTCAAGTTTTGGAGCCATTAGGGAGACTCATGCTGTAGAAGGCGGCAGTTTGGGGAAAGCAAGTCCTGCAGGACGTGGCCCGCTATGCACGGCTTGTCTCTTTTGTAAGCAAAGCGGATTATAACCACGTTGTTGGGCATTACCCCAGGTACAGGGAAGTCATTAGGGCTGTTCAAAAAGGTTCATTGCTCCATAGCCTGGGATGCTGTGCCCACATCCAGCCCGGAGAGGTGACAACAGAATTTCCCCGTTTCAGAAGTTCCTCCTCTCCGCGTGTGCCGTCCCAGCTACCCGCAGCCTCGTGGGCTGGACTGGCTGGCAAGAGCACGCTTCCCACTTGCCACCTTCCGATACAACAGCCGAACCTCTTGGCACAGCCGGTAACCGAAGCATCGATCCTGCCACGTGAAAACTAAACTCGGTACTGCTCCCTCTTACCACACTGCCCGTTCTTCTCATGGACATCACAAACCAAAACACTCCTGGCCTTGCCCTGCCCTCTGTGCTGAGGATTTACTGGAAAATTTTCATTTTTAATCTCCCTCCGTGCGGTCAGGATGGCGCCAGGCAGCCTTTGCTGTGCCGTTGGGGAACCGAGCGGTCTGAGCAGGCAGCGCCCGGCCTTCCGAGCCCCACAGAGCCCCGGGTCCCCTAGAGAGCCGCAGGACAGCGCTGCGACCCCTCTGTCCCTCCTTATCCCGGGCGGCCGTTTACACGGGAACCCCCAATGCCCCTGGCCACGCCCCTTTCCCCGCCCCCTTGTGGGCGTGCCCGGAAGCGCGGCGGGAGGCGGGCGGCGCCCAGCGGAGCCGGAGGCGCGGCCCGGGGCCGTTCCCCGCCGCCATCGCCGCCATGGCCTGCGGCGCCTCGGCCGCCGAGTGCCTGCGGGAGTGGCAGGAGCTGCAGGACGGCTACCAGCGCATCCAGGTACTGCCGCCCTGCCCGGGCACACGCACCCCCCTCGAGGGACCCCGGCCCGGGGGCGGGGACCGCAGCTTAACGGCTGGGCACCCACCGGTCGGGGCGGAGGGACGGCTCCGGGGGTGCCGCGGGGCTCGCCTCGTCCCCAGGGCAGCGCTGGGGATCGGGCCCCTCTGCCGGGGCAGCGGGTGGGCGAGGGGGCGCGGAGCCGGGGCAGCCCGGGGTCAGTGGCACCGGCAGCATCCCAACGGGTACCGGCGGCGGCCGGGGTCTCCCCGCTCGGGTTCCGGTCGCTTTTCCCCGGGTGCTGCCGCCCCAGCCATGGGGCAGGGGGTGCCGGGCCCGGGCGGGGGGCTGCGGCCGAGCGGGGCTTGGCGGGGCCGGGCAGGGGCACGGTCCAGCCTGCGAGGGATGGGGCACGGGGACGCCTCATCTCCGGGATTTTAAAGGCTGGGAGCGGGGAGCAGCGCTGCCCGGCGTGGCACGGCCGGGGTGGAGGTGCCCGGTGCCGGTTCGTGCCCCTTATCGCTCCTCTGAGCCTGGAGCCGGCCAGGAACCCGGTCACCCTACAGCCGGGTGCCTTGTCCCAACACCCTGCCTCCGGTGTCCCGTCACCCGCCGGGGCTGGCGGGGGGCTCTGTGCCGGGAAGGTGACCGGTATCGGGGACATTTCTACCTGCTTTGTGTAACCCCCAGGGTGGGCAGGGTTCAGCTCAGCCGGGGGTCACCCAGGGGAAATGTTGGCAACTGGCTGCTGCTGCGGTTCGGATCCATCGGCTGCATCTGCACCGGTTCCCCCCCGCAGCGGGGCCAAGCGGATGTTGTTGCAGACACATCGCAGCTGTGCCCAGATCTGGGGCAAGAGCGGCCTTGAGAAACCTCCTCTTGCTCCATCGGGGCTGTGGGGACGTCGCGGGGTGCCCGCTCTGAACCCTGCATGCTGCCAGCCCTGGCGGCTCCCTTGGCTGGAGAACTTCTGGAGGGGCTCCTGATCCAAGCTTGGGTGCTGGCACGGCTGAAGGAGCTGTCACAAAAGCCACTTGCTCTTGGTTAATTTGAGGAGGTGACTCCTGCTGGGAGGAGGGAATGTCCCCAGAGAGATCCAGGACAGAAATCGCTGCTGGGGGAGCCAGGGCCACCCTCCCCGAGGGAGAAGGAGTTGTTTCCCTCCTTTGCATCTCTGTTTCACCTTTCTCCTGTGGGAACAGATCTGCTGATAAATTGCTCGATAAGAGCTACGAAAACTAAAATGTGTGTGTGTCAAGGTCTAGTCCAAGGGTTGTTACAAGCAGCATTTAATTCCCTGGGGTTCAGGCTGCCCGTGGTCGAGGTGAGGCTGTTTTCCAGCTGCCCTGGACAAGAAGGAGCATTGATCCAGCACGCTCTCTCCTTTCCTTTCTAAATATAGCGGAAGAATGGCATCTAGCCTTACCCAGGTGCGGTTGGGTTACGGCCGCACCAGGAGCCGGGCAGTTGGCTGCAGCCCTGTTCCATGTCCGTCCTCTTTGTCCAGGCTTCTTCCAGCGTCCTGGGGACAGAGCCCCGGAGCCACGCATGGGGCTGCAGCCGGCACATCACGAACCCCAGACCAAGGGAGGCTCTGTTCCCATCCCAGCAGTCAAAGCCACCGCTCTGGGGTGGCTGTGGCTTCCCCCGAGTCTTTCCTATCCCCTGTGCCACAGCCAATGGATTCCCGACCCCAGGAGCATCCCCGGAGCGGGACCACCCTGCTGGCTGGGAGGGGGGCCAGACACAAGCCATGTGCGAGGGCAGGAGCTCACCCCTCCCTGACTTCCCTGGGGTGGGGGACGGGTGTCCCCAGGGGCTGCTCCTGTCCCCATGGCAGCAGGGAGGGCTGCAGGCTGTCCCCAGATGTGCCTGGCCGTGTGCCTGCGGTTTCTGCCCACCTCTCGTCTTACCCAGCTGCTGGGCAGGTGAAGTTAAAGGTGGTTTTTAGGAGATGCATCAGCAGATGTCCCCGCGGAAGGCGAAAGGACAGGGAGGGGAGGGCTGGGCAGGCAGCTGTGATGCGTGTCGGTCTCTCCTTCCCAGGATAATCACAAGCTGTACAAGCAGAAACTGGAGGAGCTGACCAAGCTCCAGGATGGCATCTCTAGCTCCATCGCACGGCAGAAGAAGCGGCTGAAGGAGCTGTCGTTGTCCCTCAAGAAGTGAGTGGGTGTTGTGTGCTGGCGGGAGGGGAGGGCAGCAGGGACGGGGCTGTTGGAGCTCAGCTCCCGGCTCTGTCGCCAGCAGCAGCCTCGCTGACAGCCGAGCGCTGGGCAGGTCTGGACTCCCCCAGGCAGATCTCCCTCAGCGTCCCTTTCCTCGGCCCCGCTTTGAGCCCTGTTGGCTTTCAGAGCTTGCAGAGGGTTCGCAGGTACCTTGAACGGCCCCCTCCCACACAAAGCTCTCCCCATCCTTCCCGGAGGGCGAGAAGACCTGTCTGGCCTCACGTTGCTTTCCTTCCCCTTGCCTTCCCTGGAGCAACATCCCAGCCGGCCGCAGAGCAGCTCACCCTGCAGCTGGGAGTCGTGGACTTGCCTCCAGCTCATCTTCCCTGTCCTTGGGGTGTCCTTGTCCGAGACAGTCCCATAGCGAGTGCCAGCACGTGCTGACTGTTACGGAGGCTACCCTGACGCCAGCGCCTGTGTCTCCTCCCCAGATGCAAAACCCACGTGAGCCCCGAACAGGAGGAGTCCATCCGAGAGACCCAGAGCCTCATCAAAGAGAGGCAGAACGTTTTCTTCGAGATGGAGGCTTATCTGCCCAAGAAGAACGGGTAAGAGACGCCTGGTCTCTGGGTGAAATCTCAGCTCCTCCCTCCGCGTCCGCTGCGAGGCTCAGATCCACTGTCACCCTGCTCCGGCCGGTGTCACAGCCGTGCTGCCCGGAGGACGCCGGGGCAGGAGCCAGGCTGAGCCTCCGCAGCGCTGCCTGTGTCCTGCTTTGCTCCGCTGCCTGCTCCTGGCCTTCACCCGCCCTTGAACCGCCGCCGTGCCCGGGGAGGAGGGGGGAGCCCCGGCAAACACCCCGGTGCTGGCGGGAGGTGGGGGGTGTGCTCGGCCGCCCGTCCCCCTGCCCTTAGGAGGAGATGCCAGAGCACTTGTGCCGGTCACGCTGCCTGGCAGCTCTGAATGGAAAACAGCTGGGGGCTCGTTCCCGTGGTGGCACGGGAGGGGACAGCTCTGCCTCGGCGGCAGCACTGCCAGCTCCCAAGCCAGTGCCCGTCCTAACGCCGCTGCTCTCTCCGCAGGTTGTACCTGAGTCTGGTGCTCGGGAACGTGAACGTCACGCTGCTCAGCAAGCAGGCCAAGTACGGCCCCGCCGCGCTGCACCCTGCGCTTTGGGATCCCGCCCTGGGACCCCACCTTGGGACCCCCTTGTCACCAGCAAACAGCTCCTCCCAGCCCGAGCTGCGGCACCTGCAGACGTGTGGCTGGCCTGAGCCACGCGGTGCAGATTCCCTCCAGGGCTGTCCCCTGCCTCCTTTCCCAAAATCCGCGGAGCCCTCGACACCCCCCTGTTCTCCTGCTGCTGTGCTGGGACAGAGCATGAGCTCTGACGGCCTGGAAATGGGATCCTCCCCGAAGTTGTGTCCGGGTTTCCCCTGTGTTAGGGACTTCCAGGGGAGAAAGACTGGTGCAGCCACGGGTGACCCCCCTCCTCTTCTCCTGGGGCAACACCAACAGCAAGTTTTGGCCCATGAGACCACCCCTACGTGCTGGGACACTAACGCCAGCGGTACCCAGCCCCTGTCCCCCTCCCTGGGGTCCCCAGGCCTCCCCTGGAAGAGCTGAGCAGACACCCCTCTGCCCAGTTTCCCCCCGGGACCCCCCTCAGTGTGGCAGGGTTGGGGGGTGCCCAGAGGCTGTCGGACCTGCGTGAGAGCAGCCGGGGGTGCTCTCCTCTCCGAAGAGCCTGGGGGAGGAGGTTTATCCTGAGCATGTCCCCCAGGTTCCCATCACTTTTGTGCAGCCAGGTGGGGTGGGAAGACGCAGCCCTCCAGCATCCACCAGCTCCAAGCCTCTCCCTGTGCTTCCCCGCAGATTCGCGTATAAAGATGAGTACGAGAAGTTCAAGCTCTACCTCACCATCATCTTACTCATTGTCTCCTTCTCCTGTCGGTTCCTCCTCAACTCCAGGTGAGTCTGGCGCGGATGCTGGGTCCGGTGCTGGGCAGAGCTCTCCTCCCAGGTCCCCTGCGTCCTCATCTCCCCTCCCGAAAGGTCCAGAGCCGAACAGGAGATCCTGACGAAGGATCTGGCCCCTGCCCTGGAGGGGGGATGGCTCTTGTGGCTGCTGCGGTCTCGCTGTGGCCATGGTGGAGGGCGGAGGGGGTCTCCCTGCCCGTGGGGTGGGTGGGCAGCTGCAGCGATGGCTGTCACGGTGCCTGTACCCCCAACAGTACCTGTGCCACCGCCTTGACGCCCCGCGTCCTTTCCCACCAGGGTGACAGATGCCGTCTTTAACTTCCTCCTGGTGTGGTACTACTGCACCCTCACCATCCGGGAGAGCATCTTGATCAACAACGGATCCAAGTGAGTCCCTGGGGCTCGGGGAGGGGGGTGTGGGGTGAGCTGGTCCTTCTCTGCCAGGCCAGGGGGTTGGGAGCCATCGCGTACCTCCCAGGGGAGCAGCTCCCTCCTACTCAGGGTGTGTAGCGAGCGCTGGTGATGAGCTGTACGAGCGGGCGGGAGGAACTCCCCGTGCGGAGGTGTGCGGGAAGGTGGAGCAGCGGTTGGAGGGGCCCCTGGGTGCTGCCTGGACCGGAGGCGCTGGGTTCTGCCCCGTGCGTGGCGGGTTTGTGACCAGCCCTGCTCCTCGCCGTCCCCGGGAGCAGGAGGGGGGTTGGCGCTGGGCTGGCTCCTCTCGCGTGGGGTTTGGGTCTCGATTCGTGCTCAGATCTGACGCCTCTGGCCTGTGTCTGCCTTCCAGAATCAAAGGCTGGTGGGTTTTCCATCACTACGTCTCCACCTTCCTCTCGGGGGTCATGCTGACGTGGTAAGTGTGCGTCCCCCCGGCTCGTGGCTGCAGAGACCCCGGCTGCCGGGGCTGGGGGAGCTCAGATGGAGCTTCGCTGCCCTGGCCGCAGCCCTGGGGACGCTGGGGTCCAACAGCCCCTCCACGCGTTCCTGAGCCAGTGCCCAAAATGAAAGCAGCCCCCAGCCCCTCTGTGCGGCAGGGGGCCAGGACTGGGCAGCACAAGGCGTTGGACACCCTGCCCCTGTTCTGGGGGGGCCAGGGCGAGGGACGGTGCTGTCACCCTGGCTGTGGGGCAGGCAGGGCTGCCTGTGTCCCCTCGCAGCCCCACGGTCCCCAGCCAGCATCGTCTCTC
Organism: Pterocles orientalis; assembly: GCA_011057875.1. Taxonomy (NCBI): domain Eukaryota; kingdom Metazoa; phylum Chordata; class Aves; order Pterocliformes; family Pteroclidae; genus Pterocles; species Pterocles orientalis. Next base: position 589,210 of record WKFP01014306.1, on the reverse strand, counting down.
CGCAGGCCCGACGGGCTGATGTACCAGATGTTCAGGAACCAGTTCCTCTCCTTCTCCATGTACCAGAGTAAGTGCTGCCACGTGCGCTGGGACAGGGGCTGGGACCGCGGGTGGCCTGGGCTGCCGAGCGTCCCTGCCTGGCTCTGTGACACGGGGAGAGCTGGCTGGAGCTGCTCGCTGCTCTCGCCTCACCTGGGTTTTCCCTCGGCCGCTTTCCACCACCCTGGCGCTGGGCTGGGCTCTGCGCACAGCATCATCTTGGGGCCAGGAGCTGATGCTGGGGCCAGGGGCTGATGCCCAGGGGCCTGCTGACCCCAGCCCCGCTCTCCTCGCAGGCTTCGTGCAGTTCCTCCAGTACTACTATCAGAGTGGGTGCTTGTACCGGCTCCGGGCGCTGGGCGAGAGGCACAACATGGATCTGACCGTGGGTAAGCCGGGCTCTTCCCTTCCTGACCGTCCCAGGCCAACGGTGGCCGCTGCTGCAGGGCCCATGGCTGCTGGCAGCCTCCCTCCCAGCACAACCAGTGCTCAGCTAGCTGGGAGCTGTGGTTTCTGCTAAAGGCACTGGTGACAGTTGTTTTTGTTATGAGGTGAGCTTGGCTGGGGTTTAGCAGTGGCAGAAATGGTAAAAGCTCCAAAAAAAGCCAAATCTCTGAGAGCAGCATCTCCCGGGAGGCAGCAGCACCCCGCAGGCTGGGTGCCCCCCTCCTCCTGCTCTCCTGGGCTCCTGACCCCGGGCTGGCTCCCTGGGGAGGCAGGGTGGGGACGGGGCTGCTGCCATCCCAGCTTCCCCCAGGAAGCTGCTTCAGCCACGAAACACCCCTCCAGCACCCCCCGTACCTGCAGGCTGCCGCCTTCCCAGCCCCGGGGACACCGAGCGCTCGGGCTGAGGGACAGGAGCTACCGCAGCAGCTCCTCCAGAGGTCTGCAGGGGGGTGGCACCCTGTCCCTGTCCTCCCCCGGCCCTGGCAGGACCTTCTCAGCCAGGTGTGGGGTGGCCACTGAACCTCTCTGCCCGTGACCTCGGGAGCTGGGCTCCATCCCGTCCCCCCGTGACCGTGTCCTCCGGTCCCCACGCAAACCTTCCTCCTTTGCAGAGGGTTTCCAGTCCTGGATGTGGAGAGGCCTCACGTTCCTGCTTCCCTTCCTCTTCTTCGGCCAGGTGAGTGTCCGCCCATCCTTTTGGGTCCTGCAGGAGGCCAGAGCCTCAGGGGGGAGCAGCTGGTGCCACGTTCCCGGCCCTGCTGGGGATGTCACACAGGTCCCTGGAGCCACACGATGCAGACGCCAGGGCAGGGAAACGCTCTGACCACACCCCGAGCCTTTTCCACCAAAGCACCCACCACCTTCTCAGCTCAGCCAGGGAGAGGGGGAGGCCCAGGGGGAGTTCTGCCAAGTGCTGAAGGGATGTGTGGAATAGAGCTGAGGGGCTGCTCCCCGAGCCCTGCCAAAACCCTTCTGAGCTTCAGCTCCTGCGCTGCTGCTGCTCAAGGCCCAGTTCTTCCTCACTCACATCATCGAGGCCAATAGCCAAAAGCCGGAGCTTGGTCTGAGCGTTCCTCCTGGCTGCTGGGCTCCAGAACGTGTCGAGAAAGGAGCAGATGTCCCCAGCTGGTGTCCTCGGGCTGGGACAGGGTTTGGTGTGTGCTGGGGCGGGCTGGCCTCACGCGAGGTCTGTGCCTGGAGACATCAGCATGGGGTCGAGCCTTTGAAAGCAGAAACTCCCTCCATCTCCTCTCTCCCGCAGTTCTGGCAGCTCTACAACGCCGTCACCCTCTTCCGCATGCTCCAGCACCCGGAATGCAAGGAGTGGCAGGTGAGGGGGGTCCCGGGCAGCTGCCCTGGGGAGGGGGATGCCCCAGGCAGGTCCCTCCTGTGACTCGTGCCTCTGCGGCTCCCGCAGGTCCTCATGTGCGGCCTCCCCTTCTTCATCCTCTTCCTGGGGAACTTCTTCACCACCCTCCGCGTCGTCCACCAGAAGTTTCAGAACAAGAACAAAGACACGAAGCGGAATTGAAGGCAGGGGCGGCGCGGGGAGCAGGACTGTTTCTCCCCAGCGGCTCCATCTCCCCTCCCCTCGATGCCGTCCGGACTCTGGTGTCTCACCCCGTTCCCCCGCTGTGGGACAGAGCTTGGGGACTGCTCACAAATAGACCACGTCCGTGTTCACCGCGGTGCTGGACCCCAGTCACTCACCTGGAGGCAGGAGCTCTCTCTGGGAGAGCCTGGGACAGCTGCTCTGTCCCTTTTCCCTGAGGATATTTCCTGGGATGGTTCTTCTGGGCTGAGCCCAGCTCTGCAACCGCTCCCCACCCCGCTGCAGGCACGGGGCAGCCCTGGCTGCACCAGTGCCCTTGGGACAAGGCAGCATCCGGGGCTGAGGGCTGCACCTCTTCCACCCAGCTCCGGGGGTGGTCAGGGCTCTCCCCAGCCCTGCAGCCAGGCAGCCCCCGGGGGATGAAGGCGGAGGTAAATGTGGCCTCACATCTCATCGGCTGCAAGAAATCGTGTCCCTGGCTGCCCCCCAGGGTGTGCCAGACCCCGTTTCTCCTCCATCTTCAAGCCGCAGGGCGGAGGGGGCTGGGGTGGGAGCACCACGGGCTGAAGCAGGCTGCGTGCTGGAGCTGTGCAAACAGCACCCTGGGCTTGCATCGCGGGGGGATGCGCAAATAAAAGGAAGGTGCTGCCGTGGGGCGCTGGGCTGCTCTCGGAAGGATTTCCATGCTCTGGGGTTTTGGCCTAGCTGGTGACAGTCCCCTGACACAGTGTCAGGAGGAGGGAGGAAAAACCACCTCCAGCTGCACCCACAGCAGTGCAGGGTGGGATGGGAGGACAGCACCGGGAGCTGCTACCTGCTGTCAGTGTCCCTCGAGACCCCGGGAAGAGACACCCTGTCCCCCACCACGGGGATCTCCTGACGCACTGGGAACCGCCCAGCGCTTCCCGAGCCATCCTCACCCCCTGCCAGGGCTCAGCACCCCGCCACCAGCTCTAGCCTGAACCCCGAGCTGCCGCCTGGTCCCCAGGGCTCCTCCCGGCAGCGGCCGTTGCTCCTCCATCCTCCCAAGCTGAGGGAGGCCAGGAAGCAAACTACAGAAACTGTATTTTTATTCCAAGGGCAAATGTATTTAAATAATTTACAGTAATTGGACAGCCTGAAAGTTTTTTCTTCCCTCCCCATTATCAAATCACGAAGATGTTAAAATAAAAACCGTATTTAAAAAAATAACCACACACAGCATGAGGGAGGGGCTGGGCAAGGGGAGCTGCTGGACCTCAGGGAGCGGGGCAGGGTCCCTGCAGACTGAGAC
>WKFP01014306.1:552139-583194 GCA_011057875.1 Pterocles orientalis | reverse complement strand
GGTCACGCTGCCTGGCAGCTCTGAATGGAAAACAGCTGGGGGCTTGTTCCCGTGGTGGCACGGGAGGGGACAGCTCTGCCTCGGCGGCAGCACTGCCAGCTCCCGAGCCAGTGCCCGTCTTAACGCCGCTGCTCTCTCCGCAGGTTGTACCTGAGTCTGGTGCTCGGGAACGTGAACGTCACGCTGCTCAGCAAGCAGGCCAAGTACGGCCCCGCCGCGCTGCGCCCTGCGCTTTGGGATCCCGCCCTGGGACCCCACCTTGGGACCCCCTTGTCACCAGCAAACAGCTCCTCCCAGCCCGAGCTGCGGCACGTGCAGACGTGTGGCTGGCCTGACCCACCCGCTGCAGATGCCCTCCAGGGCTGTCCCCTGCCTCCTTTCCCAAAATCCGCGGAGCCCTCGACACCCCCCTGCGCTCCTGCTGCTGTACTGGGACAGAGCATGAGCTCTGACGGCCTGGAAATGGGATCCTCCCCGAAGCTGTGTCCGGGTTTCCCCTGTGTTAGGGACTTCCAGGGGAGAAAGACTGGTGCAGCCACGGGTGACCCCCCTCCTCTTCTCCTGGGGCAACACCAACAGCAAGTTTTGGCCCATGAGACCACCCCTACGTGCTGGGACACTAACGCCAGCGGTACCCAGCCCCTGTCCCCCTCCCTGGGGTCCCCAGGCCTCCCCTGGAAGAGCTGAGCAGACACCCCTCTGCCCAGTTTCCCCCCCGGGACCCCCCTCAGTGTGGCAGGGTTGGGGGGTGCCCAGAGGCTGTCGGCCCTGCATGAGAGCAGCCGGGGGTGCTCTCCTCTCCGAAGAGCCCGGGGCAGGAGGTTTATCCCGAGCATGTCCCCGAGGTTCCCATCACTGTTGTGCAGCCAGGTGGGGTGGGAAGACGCAGCCCTCCAGCATCCACCAGCTCCAAGCCTCTCCCTGTGCTTTCCCGCAGATTCGCGTATAAAGATGAGTACGAGAAGTTCAAGCTCTACCTCACCATCATCTTACTCATTGTCTCCTTCTCCTGTCGGTTCCTCCTCAACTCCAGGTGAGTCTGGCGCGGATGCTGTGTCCGGTGCTGGGCAGAGCTCTCCTCCCAGGTCCCCTGCGTCCTCATCTCCCCTCCCGAAAGGTCCAGAGCCGAACAGGATCCTGACGAAGGATCTGGCCCCTGCCCTGGAGGGGGGATGGCTCTTGTGGCTGCTGCGGTCTCGCTGTGGCCATGGTGGAGGGCAGAGGGGGTCTCCCTGCCTGTGGGGTGGGTGGGCAGCCGCAGCCTCCAACAGCGCCTGTGCCACCACCTTGATGCCCCGCGTCCTTTCCCACCAGGGTGACGGATGCCGTCTTTAACTTCCTCCTGGTGTGGTACTACTGCACCCTCACCATCCGGGAGAGCATCTTGATCAACAACGGATCCAAGTGAGTCCCTGGGGCTCGGGGAGGGGGGTGTGGGGTGAGCTGGTCCTTCTCTGCCAGGCCAGGGGGTTGGGAGCCATCGCGTACCTCCCAGGGGAGCAGCTCCCTCCTACTCAGGGTGTGTAGCGAGCGCTGGTGATGAGCTGTACGAGCGGGCGGGAGGAACTCCCCGTGCGGAGGTGTGCGGGAAGGTGGAGCAGCGGTTGGGGGGGCCCCTGGGTGCTGCCTGGACCGGAGGCACTGGGTCCTGCCCCGTGCGTGGCGGGTTTGTGACCAGCCCTGCTCCTTGCTGTCCACGGGAGGGGGGTTGGCGCTGGGCTGGCTCCTCTCGCCTGGGGTTTGGGTCTCGATTCGTGCTCAGATCTGACGCCTCTGGCCTGTGTCTACCTTCCAGAATCAAAGGCTGGTGGGTTTTCCATCACTACGTCTCCACCTTCCTCTCGGGGGTCATGCTGACGTGGTAAGTGTGCGTCCCCCCGGCTCGTGGCTACAGAGACCCCGGCTGCTGGGGCTGGGGGAGCTCAGATGGAGCTTCGCTGCCCTGGCTGCAGCCCTGCTCTGGGGACGCTGGGGTCCAGCAGCCCCCTCCATGCCTTCCTGAGCCAGTGCCCGAAATGAAAGCAGCCCCCAGCCCCTCTGTGCGGCAGGGGGCCAGGGCTGGGCAGCACGAGGCGTTGGACACCCTGCCCCTGTTCTCGGGGGGGCAGGGCGAGGGACGGTGCTGTCACCCCGGCTGTGGGGCAGGCAGGGCTGCCTGTGTCCCCTCGCAGCCCCACGGTCCCCAGCCAGCATCGTCTCTCCGCAGGCCCGACGGGCTGATGTACCAGATGTTCAGGAACCAGTTCCTCTCCTTCTCCATGTACCAGAGTAAGTGCTGCCACGTGCGCTGGGACCGCGGGTGGCCTGGGCTGCCGAGCGTCCCTGCCTGGCTCTGTGACACGGGGAGAGCCGGCTGGAGCTGCTCGCCGCTCTCGCCTCACCTGGGTTTTCCCTCGTCCGCTTTCCACCACCCTGGCGCTGGGCTGGGCTCTGTGCACAGCATCGTCTCGGGGCCAGGGGCTGATGCTGGGGCCAGGGGCTGATGCCCCCCGGGGGCCTGCTGACCCCAGCCCCGCTCTCCTCGCAGGCTTCGTGCAGTTCCTCCAGTACTACTATCAGAGCGGGTGCTTGTACCGGCTCCGGGCGCTGGGCGAGAGGCACAACATGGATCTGACCGTGGGTAAGCCGGGCTCTTCCCTTCCTGACCATCCCAGGCCAACGGTGGCCGCTGCTGCAGGGCCCATGGCTGCTGGCAGCCTCCCTCCCAGCGCGACCGGTGCTCAGCTAACTGGGAGCTATGGTTTCTGGTAAAGGCACTGGTGACAGTTGTTTTTGTTATGAGGTGAGCGTGGCTGGGGTTTAGCAGTGGCAGAAATGGTAAAAGCTCCAAAAAAAGCCAAACCTCTGACAGCAGCATCTCCTGGGAGGCGGCAGCACCCCACAGGCTGGGTGACCCCCTCCTCCTGCTCTCCTGGGCTCCTGACCCCGGGCTGGCTCCCTGGGGAGGCAGGGTGGGGACGGGGCTGCTGCCATCCCAGCTTCCCCCAGGAAGCTGCTTCAGCCACGAAACACCCCTCCAGCACCCCCCGTACCTGCAGGCTGACGCCTTCCCAGCCCCGGGGACACCGAGCGCTCGGGCTGAGGGACAGGAGCTACCGCAGCAGCTCCTCCAGAGGTCTGGGGGGGGGGGGGGCCCTGTCCCTGTCCTCCCCCGGCCCTGGCAGGACCTTCTCAGCCAGGTGTGGGGTGGCCACTGAACCTCTCTGCCCGTGACCTCGGGAGCTGGGCTCCATCCCGTCCCCCCGTGACCGTGTCCTCGGGTCCCCACGCAAACCTTCCTCCTTTGCAGAGGGTTTCCAGTCCTGGATGTGGCGAGGCCTCACGTTCCTGCTTCCCTTCCTCTTCTTTGGCCAGGTGAGTGTCCCCCCATCCTTTTGGGTCCTGCAGGAGGCCAGAGCCTCAGGGGGGAGCAGCTGGTGCCACGTTCCCGGCCCTGTTGGGGATGTCACACAGGTCCCTGGAGCCACACGATGCAGACGCCAGGGCAGGGAAACGCTCTGACCACACCCCGAGCCTTTTCCACCAAAGCACCCCCCACCTTCTCAGCTCAGCCAGGGAGAGGGGGAGGCCCGGGGGGAGTTCTGCCAAGTGCTGAAGGGATGGGGGAAATAGAGCTGAGGGGCTGCTCCCTGAACCCTTCTGAGCTTCAGCTCCTGCGCTGCTGCTGCTCAAGGTCCAGTTCTTCCTCACTCACATCAGCGAGGCCGATAGCCAAAAGCAGGAGCTTGGTCTGAGCGTTCCTCCTGGCTGCTGGGCTCCAGAACGTGTTGAGAAAGGGGCAGATGTCCCCAGCTGGTGTCCTCGGGCTGGGACAGGGTTTGGTGTGTGCTGGGGCGGGCTGGCCGCACGCGAGGTCTGCGCCTGGAGACATCAGCATGGGGTCGAGCCTTTGAAAGCAGAAACTCCCTCCATCTCCTCTCTCCCGCAGTTCTGGCAGCTCTACAACGCCGTCACCCTCTTCCGCATGCTCCAGCACCCGGAATGCAAGGAGTGGCAGGTGAGGGGGGTCCCGGGCAGCTGCCCTGGGGAGGGGGATGCCCCAGGCAGGTCCCTCCTGTGACTCGTGCCTCTGTGGCTCCCGCAGGTCCTCATGTGCGGCCTCCCCTTCTTCATCCTCTTCCTGGGGAACTTCTTCACCACCCTCCGCGTCGTCCACCAGAAGTTTCAGAACAAGAACAAAGACACAAAGCGGAATTGAAGGCGGGGGCGGCGCGGGGAGCAGGACTGTTTCTCCCCAGCGGCTCCATCTCCCCTCCCCTCGATGCCGTCCGGACTCTGGTGTCTCACCCCGTTCCCCGGCTGTGGGACAGAGCTTGGGGACTGCTCACAAATAGACCACGTCCGTGTTCACCGCGGTGCTGGACCCCAGTCACTCACCTGGAGGCAGGAGCACCCTGCAACCCCTCTCCTCCGGGAGAGCCTGGGACAGCTGCTCTGTCCCTTTTCCCTGAGGATATTTCCTGGGATGGTTCTTCTGGGCTGAGCCCAGCTCTGCAACCGCTCCCCACCCCGCTGCAGGCACGGGGCAGCCCCAGCTGCACCAGCGCCCTTGGGACAAGGCAGCATCCGGGGCTGAGGGCTGCACCTCTTCCACCCAGCTCCGGGGGTGGTCAGGGCTCTCCCCAGCCCTGCAGCCAGGCAGCCCCCGGGGGATGAAGGCGGAGGTAAATGGGGCCTCACATCTCATCGGCTGCAAGAAATCGTGTCCCTGGCAGCCCCCCAGGGTGTGCTGGACCCTGTTTCTCCTCCGTCTTCAAGCCGCAGGGCGGAGGGGACTGGGGTGGGAGCACCACGGGCTGAAGCTGGCTGTGTGCTGGAGCTGTGCAAACAGCACCCTGGGCTTGCATGGCGGGGGGATGCGCAAATAAAAGGAAGGTGCTGCCGTGGGGCGCTGGGCTGCTCTCGGAAGATTTTCCATGCTCTGGGGTTTTGGCCTGGCTGGTGACAGTCCCCTGACACAGTGTCAGGAGGAGGGAGGAAAAACCACCTCCAGCTGCGCCCACAGCAGCGCGGGTGCAGGGTGGGATGGGAGGACAGCACCGGGAGCTGCTACCTGCTGTCACTGTCCCTCGAGACCCTGGGAAGAGACGCCCTGTCCCCCACCACGGGGATCTCCTGACGCACTGGGAACCACCCAGCGCTTCCCGAGCCATCCTCACCCCCTGCCAGCGCTCAGCACCCCACCACCAGCTCAGCCTGAACCCCGAGCTGCCGCCTGGTCCCCAGGGCTCCTCCCGGCAGCAGCCGTTGCTCCTCCTGCCTCCATCCTCCCAAGCTGAGGGAGGCCAGGAAGCAAACTACAGAAACTGTATTTTTATTCCAAGGGCAAATGTATTTAAATAATTTACAGTAATTGGACAGCCTGAAAGTTTTTTCTTCCCTCCCCATTATTAAATCACGAAGATGTTAAAATAAAAACCGTATTTAAAAAAATAACCACACACAGCATGAGGGAGGGGCTGGGCAAGGGGAGCTGCTGGACCTCAGGGAGCGGGGCAGGGTCCCTGCAGACTGAGACCCCCCCCCCAAAACCAGGTTCTCTTCCCGAGGGGAGAGGAGCCATCCCCTCCCTGCTGTGTGCCGGAGCACAGGCGGGCAGCAGGGGAAAGGAGCGGGGTGCCTGCGGGGTGCTGGTGGCGTGGGGCAGCTCTGTGCCCACACCCAGCTGCCAGCCCCCAGCTCTAGTCTGGAGATGGCCAAACAGGGCGGGAGGGAGGCGAGGACAACACGCTGCCCCACGCCGCGCCCTCACCCCAAACCCCCAGCACGGGGGGCTGCCGGCTCCCCCACCCCTCTGCCGTCCCCTGGCACAGAGGCCAGGGTGGGCTCCAGCCCCAGGGGATAAGGCAACAGCCCCTGTTCGGGGAGGGACCCCAGAGCTCCCCCAGCACCGTCCGTCCCCCCTGCCCCCAGCAGCTGTGTCCCTGACCTCAAGGCTGGTGCTGGTGCCACCGCAGCTCCTGGACAACAGCCTGAGCTACCCCCCTGCCCCTCTCAACCCCAACTGCCCCCGGGGGGCTGCTGTGGCCCAGGAGGGGTTGGGAGTGACACTGGGGTAGCTGTGGGCTGGGGACAACGCTGTCACCCACAGCAGCAGCGGGCGAGCAGGCACTTTCCTCCTCCCACAGCCCCCACGCCTGGGGACCCGTGCTCTCCCCAGCCCCACCAGCCCTGCTCTTAGCTCCAGACGTCCAAGGAGTACCGGCCCTTCGTCATCAGTTTCTTTACATAGTCCACGGCCTGGGGCTGGCTCATGTTCCCGAACTCGGCCACGATCTCGTAGAAGGTGTTCTGCACGTCCCGGGCCATGTTGCGAGCATCACTGGAAACAAGGGGACCGTGAGCAGGGCGGTGACACCCTCGAGCCAGGGCTGATCGCCTCTCGACACCCAAACACGGACGGTTCACTCCCCCCAGCCCATCTGCTTGCCCTCTCCCAGCACAAGGCTGGTGTAACCCTCCCCAGGCTTGTAACACACACCCGGGTAAACTGAGTCACGCTCGTTTTCCTGAGAATAGGAATGTTCTCCCAAAGCCCCTTCCCTGCCACCAGACTCACCCGCACACGTAGATGTGAGCGTTCCCCTCATTAACCAGCTTCCAGATGTTTTCCTTGTTCTTCTTCAGTAAATGCTGAACATAAACCTGGTGGGAAAAGAGGCAGGGGTGAGTCGGGAGGGGCAGAACCCCCCAGCCCAGCCCACGGCGAGGGAGGGGAAGCCAAGCCCCTGCTCATGGCTGCACGAGGCAGCGGAGGTGCTGGGGGCTCCTGCCTGCCACAGCCCTTCCCTGGCAGCCAGGCTCCAGGATGGGTTTCCAGCCCTCGGCACCTTTTCTTCCCCCGCTGCCGTGGCTGGGAGCGAGGGTGGGCAGCGTGAGCCGGGGGGGCTCGAGCGGTACCTTCTCAGCCTGGTCCCTGGAGAAGGCAACGTTGAGCTGGCTGAGGACTCCCTCCTGGCGGAAGCGGGCCAGCTCCTCGCGATACAGGTAGTCCTCACGCTCGTGGCGGCAGCCGTAGTAAAGCACCGTCTCGCCCACCTCTTTGCCTGCAGAGTCACGCAGCACCCGTCAGCGGGCACCCCGCAGCCCCCAGCCCTACCCTCCCCACCTCCCCTTGTCCCGCCAACGTGTTGCCGCTTCTGTTTGTAAGGGAGGCTTGAGGCCAGCTCCCAGAAGCACCCACATCCTCTAGAAATGAGCCCAAGAGACCTGACCGGGGGTATCTGGAGACACAGTGGCAGAGGTCAGAGAACAGGCTCGGGTGTATCTGTGCCCCAAACATCCCCTGTGGCCAAGAGGAGGACCAAGCATCCTCTTAGCTGCCGTTCGCCCGGCTCCGCCACCCCTGCTTTTTGCTAGACCCTTCAGCGATGCGAGCAGCACAAGCTGCACTGTGGAGGTACCAGCTGGCCCCGCAGAGCTCCGTCCCGCAGCAGCTCCCGGCCCCGGGGGAGGTTCTGGGCGCTCACCTTGCTGCTTGAGCCAGGCGCGCTCCTGGATGAAGCCCATGAAGGGCGCTATGCCAGTTCCCGGGCCGATCATGATGACGGGCGTGCTGGGTTTGAAGGGCAGGCGGAACTGCGACTTCCTGACGTACATGGGCACCAGGGAGTTGGTCCCGTTCTCGCTGGGCACCTTGTTCTTGAGCCAGTTGGTGGCCACCCCTTTGTTGACGCGTCCCGTCTTGGTCTCGTACTCCACCGTCACAGCACAGATGTGGATGGCGTTGGGGTGAACCTGCCGGGAAGGGATGTCAGCGCCGGGCAGAGAGGGAGCCCCAGCAACACCACAGCTCCATCCTTTGTGCTCAGGGATGGGGAGATGTTTAACCTAACGTTAGGTTTGGCACAGCTATTCCTGCCCTGGCAGATCAAACCTCCAGCATGCCCCACATGGGGATTTGTTCTTGCACCCGATTCATCCCGGAACCACTGAGCTGCCCTCGGCACTGCCAACAACCTCAGGGCTTCGGGCACAAAGGAAAGAGCGAATTTCAACCAACCCCTAAAATGCCACCTTGCTCCCCATCCATGAAAGCAAGGGCTGTGGGAAAGGGGAGCAGGGCTGTAGGATGGGAGGGGTTACCGGGGTGCAGCTGGCTGCAGCGTGGGACCCTCTGTGGACCCCGTGGAAGTTGGGATAACCCCTCTTCTCACACAGACAGTGTCACCAGGGCAAGTTCCCCTCGTCCGCGGGGGCAAGAGCCCGAGGACCGTGGCACTGGGGGGCTGCAGCGGTCCCTGGGCAGCCCCAGCCCCGGCTGGAAGCCCGGCTCACCTTGGAGGAGGAGGCGATGGAGTAGTAGCGGGCCTGCAGGCGGGGCAGGAGCTCGCACAGGTGGTCGATGGGGGGACGCAGCGAAGGCATGTCCTGCAGGATGGCCAGGATGTTCCTCCGCGCCTCCACCACCCAGCTGAGGTAGAGAGCCTGCGGGCAAGGAGGGCACACGTGTGACTACCGCCCTACACGGCTGGCAAACGCTCCCTCAGCTCTCCGCACGCGATGCCCAACAGCCCCGGATCCCTTCTGGGGATCCCCTGACACCCAGTTGAGCCCAGGGGCACAGCTCGCACCTTGCCCTCGGCAGCAGACGATGCCATTTTGCGGAGTTGCTCCTGCTCGCCGGTGTCCGTGGCGTACTGGGCCAGCTCGTAGAGGACGTTGGTGCGGGGTGGGTTGGTGATGTCCAGGTAGTACGTCAGGGCTGTCCGGTAGGACGTGGGGCAGGGGAAGGGATGCTTCTTATTGGATTCCTCTGAAGAAGAGGGAGAGAAAAAAAATTTAAGAAAAAAAAAAAATCAGCAACCGCAGGCTGTTAGGTTAGAGATTTTGTGCCAGCAGCTACATGCGCGAGGCCAGCCAGCCCACGACACCGCACAGGAGGCTGCAGGCTCCAGCCTCTCTGGAAACCAGGAGCCAGCTTTGGGGCTTCTGGGCCAGCACCTCCAACGCCTCGGGTCAGGCTGCGCTGCTTCATGAGCAAGATGGGCAGCAGCTGCCGGCTCCCTCCCGCCAGAGGCCAGCTCTGCTGGGAATGCTGCCCAAGAAAAGCTCTTTGTGCTCCCTCCCGGCAGTTCGGTCCCCAAGCCCACGCCTCCTCCGAGGACTGAATAACAGCATCGCAGACACGACGGCCCCGGCAAGCTCTGGGGCTGCTGCGGCAGAGGGATGCTCTGTTGGGCTGACGCTCTGTAATTAGGAGCGTGCTGTTACATAATTTGGCGTTAAGCGGGCACACCAAGTATTTCACAGCTGACCCACTTCAGCAGGCTCTCAGCAAGCGGGCTCTGTGCCACTGCACGGCAGTGGCACCCAGAGCCGCCACGGGGCATCTCTGTCTGCCTGGAGGTGCCCTGTGGGACCTGAGGGTGGTCTGGCTCCTGCTCTGGTGGGAAGGACAGATGCCACAGCTGAAGAGCTGCTGGTCCTCGGGGGTGATCCATACTCACCGTCCAAATTGTTCAGGGACATGATGGTGTCCAGATCTGTGCCCAGGATCTCACCGATCTGATTCACCAGAGAGGAGTCGTTGGCTGGGTACACCGCCACGTGATCCCCGGACTCGTACCTGGCACGAGAGCAGGAGGAGAACAGATGAAACGCCAGCACTGGCTTCCCGGCCACCCCAAGCCTGGGCTGCTCGGCCACAAGATCAGCGAGCTGGTGCAAGGCACAGGAGGACAACACTGAGGCCGGAGCTGCTACGCAGTGCCTGCACAACCCGGGACCCTGGAGCGCTGGCAGTCAGAGCAGAAAGGACCGCTGTGCAATCACGGTTTTAAGAACCAGGCCTTTTACAAGGGACCTCCAAGATAACCAGTTTTTCCAGGGACTTCAACGAGGCCAGACTTCTGACAAGGACAAGCCAGCTCCCCGACAGGCAAGGAGCAAAGCCGCTCAAAACCTCTGGAGTATTGTGTTATGTTAATCCACCTGGATTCGTGGCTTTCTCACAAGCACACACAGGAATTTAAGCCACAAAGAGGGTTTTTAAGAACAGGGCTTTATTCCCCCCCTGCTAAGCCAGGCACAAGCTATCCCTAGTTCTCCCCCCTCCTGCAGCTCCTCTGGCCCCTCATTTTTTGAATGACCCCTAGAGAATCCTTGCAGCTGGGACTGCTCAGGTAGGACAGGTACATGCAGCCAGCTCTGGAGGGACCCAGAGCAGCTCCCTGGCGTGGCCAGGCACAGCGCAAGAGCTGGGAGCAGGTCCTGCCGTGGGGTACCTCAGGCACGGCACAGAAGCCTAGAGAAGCAGTGCCAAGGGATGATGAGGACAAGGTCCCCTTCTGAAGGGCCGGATGAGGCTAGTGCCACATGCTCTTTGCTCCTGGTGCAGAACTGCTCCTGCCAAAGTAGAGGACCAGTCTCCCATGGGAACCTACCTGATTTTGGAATTGGAGATATCCAGCTCCAGGTGCATAAGGTGTCGCTCTCCACCCTCGTTCAGCTTGCGGTTCTCCGTAACCTGGGCCAGGAAGGGGTTCTTGGCGTCAAACGGGCTGGAAGGAAAGACAAGGACCCTCTGGGTGACTCTCCTTGTGCTTGTATCCAGGCACGTTCCCTCCGGCCCCAGAGCAGCCTCCCACAGTCTGAGCACAGAGACATCCTGGTGCACGTTTCAAAGCACACCACAGCACGAAACAGATTATGATCCTGCTGCTACCCACGCTGGCACAGAAAACATAGCATTTGCCTGCTAAGCACAGCCCAGCAGCCAACAGCTTCTGTGCCATTAAGAAGAAGTGATGTAAGAGTAGATTGGAGGGAGTGTCCCACCTCAAAGAGATATTTCAGGTTGGAATTAATTCATACAGCTCATCTCCCCACAATAATACTGCAATCAACCACCACTCGCTAGCCACCCTGGGCAAGGAAAGGCTCCGAGTGACCTCCAGACAGATGCTGCCAATGTCCCAGCCAAAGAGCACACGTGAGCACAGCCCATCGTTCACCAACTGGGGAATCTCCAAGAGTCCCACTGGAGATTTGAGCCCAATTCTCTTGGGCAGAGACCTGCCACATGGCTGCACTGCAGTGACACTGCCACACAGCAAGGATCCAGCAGCTGCAGCCTGGTCCACGGACAGCCCTGCCCAGGGTGGTCTGGCACTTACGGCTTCTGGTTCTCATAGCTCTTGAGACGGCCCATCTCCCCGGTGTAGACTTTGTTCATGTTCACATCTGTGTGCACCACCAGCTCATACTGGCGGATGCTGGAGGAGGAAGGGGGAGAGAAAAGAGAAAAAAGTCAAACTGGAAATCACAAGGTACAGCTGGAACTGTCATCTACTTTGCTGGATTTGCTGGAGTTCAAAAACAAAAGGAACTTGCACACCTCTGTCCCATCTCAAGACATGAGGGATCAGGCAGATCCACGCAGAAAGCCCAAACCAAGAGGAAACATCAGCTTCACTGAGAGCATCACAGCCCAGCAAAGCCACCCACAAAGGAAACAAACCCATCCCATCCCCATTCTGAACAGAAACCCAGAGCTGGGTTCAAACTCGCACCGGGACAGGCTCAGCCCAAACAGCCCCGCTCGCTGCTCTACTTCCCACGCGCCCTCTCAAGTCTGGAAGGGGAGGCAGTGACAGGCAACGGGACAGTGGCTTGGGGCTGATGGCACAGCCACCAGTCAGAGGTGGCACCTGAAAGAACCTGCTCCCATACCCACCTGGACTCTTCTCCTGTAGCCTCCACCCCAAAGTGCTCGCACACTGCTGGCCAGAACTGCTCTCTCCAGGTGATGAAGTCTTCTTCCAGGCTAGCCAGGGCAAAAGACAGAGTCAATAACCCAGCCTCAGCTGGGAGCAAAGGGGCAATCCCAGAGGAGCCATCTGAGATCCCTACAGACTTCCTCCCTTCACCATGGCGCTCAGTAGTAGAGCCAACTCCCTGCAAAGGCCCCTTCCACGATGCTTTAGCCAGCTCTGACCAGCCCTTGAAGCCAAGTTACTCACTTGCCATCATCATCTCCTAGCCCAAGTTCAAAGATGCGTTGGGCTCCAAGCTCCTCCAGCCTCTTGTCCACATACTTTCCCATGGCGTTGAAGTGCTCGTAAGTCTTGTTCCCCAGCCCAAAGACCTGGAAGGGAACACTGATGAGCGTGGAGAAGCAGGGGCTGGACTTTTCCCATCCAGTTGGCATCCTTACCCAGCAAAGGATGCTGAAGAAAGACAGCAAGACCTCTCCCAGCTCCCAATCAGCTATTTGTGGACCTTGAGTAAGAATCTACCACCAGAGAGCATCTGGTCAGTAGGCACCTCCCTCGAGCCAGGCATCGGGCACGTCAAGAGGACGCACGTACAAGAGCTGCCTGTGCCACCTCCTCGAGGGATCGGTAAGAGCCTGGACTACTTGGAGACCAGTTGCTGTCCCTTGCCTCCCACAAACCTTTCAGCAAATGTTTGTTCACTGCTTTATCTAGAGCAGCTCAACATCTCCAGCACTGGATTTTCTCCTCATTTGCAATGATTTTGCTGCATAAGGAATTTGGCTGGGGTTTAGGTGAGGTGGCTGTATCTCAGCCAATTCCCCAGCTCAGCACAGGAAAAGAGCTGCACATTCCTCCAAGTGATTTAATTTGCGAGAGAAGATCTGGCCCAGGGCCGCTCAATTAGCTTCTGAGCGGTGGCAGCAGCAGCCTGTAACTCATTTACAGACCTTGCACTCAACGCCTGCTGGGCTGTCTGCAGCAAGACATAACCAGCAAACCCTTGTGATTTAGAGAGTGGAGAAAGTACTCTGACATCTGCGTTTAAACCCCAGATATATGTTTGCAAAGGTCCACAAAGCCTGGAGAGAAAGACAATAGAGAGCATCCAACACAGGCGTACAAGGCACAGACATCATGTTGTGTCTTTACCCGAGCCACGTGCGGGCACAGTGGAGGGCTGTTGACTTTCCTGCTCAAATGCAGCAGAAACTGGGAATGAGCCACTTACTGCAAATCGGAGACCCGACAAGTCAGCATCAGCCTCCTGCAGCCAGTCGTAGAAGTCTTGGGCGTTGTCCGTGGGATCACCCTCGCCGTAGGTGGCCATGCAGAACACAGCTAAGGACTTGTCGATCTCAGAGAGGCGGCTCAGGTCCGACTACAACCCAAAGGAAAGAATAAACCCTCCAGGATCCCACAACACAGTTACTGGGCAAACCTATTCCTACAGTGCAGCTACCTCTGGTGTGCAGAACAGCTCCACATAAAGTCAAACAGCTGATAACAAAAGGGGTCGGGAAAGGCCAAACCCATCCAAAAAGGCAGGGGAAATAAAGCTAACCACCCTCACTGGGCTGCGAGTCAATACTTCTATCCCACCAGACAAACGATGGGGTTTTCCATACGAGGCTTTTTTTTTGGGGAGACCCAAAGGATGTTCGTTATCCTGGGGCTGTTCATGGCTAAATTACCAAGTCATACTCCTCCGGATCTGCTGCCATGCCCCGGAGGCCATAGCGATGAGCGTCTTTGGAAAGGCGATTGGCAAACTCCTCTGCTGTACCCGTCTGGGAACCGTAGAAAACCACTATGTTTCGCCCCTGGAGAGAAAAAGAAATCCCTGTCAAACGGTGATTACTCATTTGGCAAACACACAGAGGAATCTTGTTAGAGACAAAGGAAACGTCTGGGATCAGGAGCCCTGGACCACAGCCTAAAGGCAACCAGGAGCCTGCACCTGTACGGGACTCGACAGCGGATTTGTGGCAGAAATCTCAAGCCTAAGCTGTTAATAAGAACATGACTCTCGTCAAGCTCAGAGCAGTGACTCAGGTCAGACTAAAACCCAAAGCAAAGATTTGTTCTAGCCTCCAGGCTGCAGCGTAACTCCTGGAAACGGGGAAACTCCCTGGACGAGAAAGCAGACTTGCCTAAGCTTTGGGAAAGTGCTTAAGCACCAGAGCTCCCACTCTGCCAGTACTTAGAAATAAAACGGAAAATAAATCCAGCTCTTGCTTCTTCCTCTGCTTCCTCTTGCGTCCAGGCCAGCACAGAGTCAAAAGCTGCCAGTTCTGTGAACAACCATTCCTATTCCTGAGTCAGCTAGTAAACAACTGCCAGGCAGTGATTTTAAAATCTCTGCCATTTCCCTCCTGATTTTGATCTCATTTTACACTTTTTTGCACCAAATTTTCACTTCCATCTTGTCTCTAAGAACAACTCTCAGGCACAGGCTGGGAGAGCCACTCCTGCCTGCCCGCACAGCCTTCCTCTGGATGCTCTTTGCAGCAGACACGCGTCTGTACCCAAACCAGTCCCCTGACAACTAGACAGTCTCCAGAAGAAACTGGGAAGGACACGAGCTCCCTCACCTTCCCAGCACCCCACGTATCCAGAGCAAGAAGCTTACCGTCTTCTTCATCTTCTCAATGAAGCTGCTATCTCTCTCCGGAGCTTGTCTGGAAGACAGAAGAACCTCCTTTCAGACGGGCACACTCATTCTTTAAGGTCAGGAATACGCAAGTGGGGAAAAAGCAGCCCTCAAACCCTCCCAGACCTCAGGAAGGCTGCCCAAAGAGGGGACAGTCCCCGCCAACCACTCATATTTACCCTCTGCCAGGGGTGCCCATCGCTCAGCTGCGGGGCTTCTCCTCAAAACACAGCCACGGACCAGGGACCCAGGGGAATAGCTGCCGCCCTGCCTTACCCCCATCGGGAAATCTTCCTGCAGGGAAAGCCCCGGCACTCAGCCCCGAGTGTCGGGAAACCTTCGCTGTGAGAGGTTTCACGGGTGAGCAGGTTATAAGGATCTCAGAGTTATGACGCAAGAGTAAGTCTCCAGATAAAACTCAGATGCCACGTGGGAGAGAAGGGAACGGAGAGCTCCCCGCTTCCCCCAGCACACAGATCGGTCCTGAGCCATGCCCCGCAGAGCAGATTCCCCCAGCTGGAAGTCAGGGCTAAAAACCAGCTGTTCCAACCTCAAACCAGCACACCAGACACGAGCCCCAGAGCTGGAGAGCCCCACAGAGGGGACAGACACGCTGACCAGACCCAGACCCACAGACCCTCCAGCAAGGCGACCGCTGCCTGCCAAGGTCCCACAGGGCTCGTTCCCATGTTGGGGTGTCCATCCCCAGCGCAGATCTCCGGCACAGAGAACATCTGCATTATTGCATGGAGGCGGCTTCCTCCGGCTCGGCAGAGGGACAAACCACAGCAGCATCGGGAACGCGGAGGCAGAGGTTCACACCGCTACGGCTGCCCTGCTGGGGAGGGAGCCAGCAGAGCTTTGCTATCCTAAGCACACCCATGGGCTTTCAGTGTCACAGGGTGAAAGCAACCCAGGCTTGGGGACCCCGGGAGCCCCACAAGCAGAGGGGGCTCCAGCTACAGCCAGATTAGGTGCTGGGGTCTTTTCAAGGCAGGAGGACAAGTGCCAGGAGCTCACTTGCTGTCCTCTCCACTGGAGCTTCGGTAGCAGGGAGGAGGAACGTGGGACCCGTTCCCATTTCTCCTTCACAATGGAAGAAGGCAAGGCTGGGTCTCCTGTGGGAAGAGAGAAGCCTCCAGGCAAAAAACAAATGGTTTTGGCTCTGGCCCATGTGAGAACACACAGACCTCACTAAGAGTTTCCTAAACTCTGCAGCCCAGAAGAAGGGATCTCTGCGGATGTGCCGAGAAATTTGCAGAGTGTGCACACGCAGGGAGCAGCAGGGTGGGGGACACTCAGCAAAGCATACCTTCAAGGACCCCCTTCTACCCAAAGGTATCAGGGAACAGCCCTAAAACCCTGCCTGTGATACCACTGGGACAGGGGCTCGGGAGCATTGCCCCCCAACCTGCTCAAGACTCGGATCTCTCAGCTTTTGGCTCCGTGGTGAACCTCTTTGGTTTACTGCCCTCTGCAGAAGAGATCCAATTAAAACAGCTGTTGGGTCAACTGCTAAACAAAATGCTTTTAAAGGAGAAAAAAAAAAGTTTTAGATCCTTTCAGTAAGCTCCCTTTGGAAGAGAAAAGGGTGCAGCACATGGAGCTCGTCCGTTTTCAAAGGAGGTAACCCTGCACTGAAGTGTCGTGGTGGAAAACAGTCTGTGGCTCACACACAGAAGAAATAATGAGTCTGGCTTCTGAAAAAAGGCCACACAACTCCCTGAAGTCCCTTCGTCAGGGTGGCTTGAAAATCTGAGCTGTAAGAACACACAGACACCGAGGACAGAAATGACGCTTTCAGCAACGATTGCTCTTACAGCTTCGATAGCTCAGGGCAGCGACTAAGAGGACGGGTGAAGGAAAGGGGATTAACTCCATTGTTGGAGTGAGATTTTAGCTCGTACAAATTGCCCGCTCTTGGCAAGAGCCCACAGCGCAAGCAACTCCCAGGACACACTGTCACTTTGATTCCAGGAGAAAGAAAGGGAGGGGGGGGAAGTTCCCAACAGCTCAGCAACAATCTCACAGTCTCCGTCTAGCTTCAGAAAGCTCTCATGCCCGCGGCTCTCCTCCCAAAAACACACGTACATCCAGAAATCAGAACGCAGTTGCAGAGAAACCGAGCACCGACAGCAGGGTCTCCTCCAGAGCAGCCTGCCTCCGAGCACAGCCTCTCCCCTTCCTCCTCCTCCTCCTCCTGCCTGGGCAGGGACAGGCACCCCACTCCACCCAGCTTGGGGTGGCTGGAGCAACCCTCCGAGCCCGAGCGATCCCGCCTGCCCAGGGGCAGATCCACTCACCTCGCCACGGCCGGCTCTTCCCGCGGGGCCGAGGACACGCAGCCCATGTCGGGGCAGGGAGGAGGAAGACAAAGAGTCACGGGGCAGCCGTGTCCGTCTGCAAGGGGAGGTGTGGGGGGACGGATCTAACTCAGCTCTGGAGCAACATGCACACAGGCCTTTCCATTCTGCTCCTCCTGGGTGTTAAAGCCAAGCCTCAGCCTTTTGTTAAGGAGAAGAGAGTCGGCACAAAAGGTCCCGGCATGGGTCATAGCAGGAGCGGTCCTGTGCGCTCAGATCCTCATGGCACAGCTTTGGAAGTTACCGAGCGGATCCGCACAGTCCTGAGAAACTGCAACATCTGGCAGCAGTGGCAGAAAGGAATTAGGAGTGGAGAATGAAACCTCCCAGGATCCTCCGCAGCGCACGGCCCTCTCCCATCCGCATGGAGCAGGGGGACGGGACACAAAACCCTCTCCCAGCCCTGTTACCTTGGAAACTGTTTATATCACAGCTGCTTTCATATATATTCTTTTTTTTTTAAAGGAGAAAAAAAAAGAAGTTGACGCTGTAGCTGAATGAAATGATTCCAGACACTGCGTGAGCAACACTACGAGTAACTATGGCAGTGCCATTACGGAGGAGTTTGTTCTCTTCAGGATCCTATTAAATTAAATTAGAGATGGTCTCTCTCTCCCTAACACACACGCAGGCAGCAAAGAGAGCTAATCAGGCCAAGGAGCTGGAGCAATTCCTGCCACAGGAAGCCCTACAAGCACCAGGGAATGGATTTCTCTATAGCTGCAGAAGAGAGATAAGCCCATTTCTGCCCCAAACAATGTTAAAGAAGGGGGAGAAGGGAAGGGTGGCACCCAGCACACCAATCGCTGTCTTGCCTGGCACTCCCCAGGGCGACAATCTGCACAACTCCAGAGTGGGCACGCGAGAAAGAAACCTGCTATTGAGAAACACGCAGAGGAGGTGCAACTGAAGAATAAAAACAAATCAGTGCACTCCCCAGCGATGCCCCTGCGAGGAAGCACGGGGCCGCGGCTGCGTGGCGATCAAGAGCTGTTCTCCCCAATGACATCTGCAGAGCAGGCTGCGGGGACGGCTGCTCCGGTGGTTTCAATTAAGTCTGAAAATGGTCAAAATGCACAAAATCCTCAGACAGTGGTCTCCTGGCCACAACACAGGTACAGGACAGCTTGTACGTGGGAAACTTCTGCATATGCCGGACTCTGCCCCTTCTCTGGGGCTTCAGGCAGGAAAAAAACTCCACTTGGCTGCAAGGGTGAAGGATCAGCAAGCGCCTGAGCTGTGGCTGAACCCAGAGATGTGTCACCGGGGCAAAATCCCAACCATTCGCGGGCCACACAGGCTGGCGGAGCCACGCAGAGTGAACCCAGCCCAGGGGCCATCCAGAACAGGGTGTTTTGACCATGCGTCTGTTCTCCACAGTCAAGAACAGCCCTGGCATTGCCTTTGCAGACCCTGCTGAGCTGGTGCGGCTCCATCAGCAGCAGCTCCCAAAAACCCCAGGAGGGTACCAAGGTGCTGGACGCTGTGCTCAGGTCGTAGGCTCTTCTTGTGCTCTCACACACTGCAAGCAAACCCAGCAAAGCAGCAGCCATCGTGACGCATCTGAATTGCTGTTCAGCACTCCTGTCCTCCCGTCTTCCAAGGCTGAAGTTGGGGGACAAAGTGACACAACAGAAGCCATCACACGATGCCATCCAATAAAGCAGTTCAGGACAGCCTGGCAAGTCAAGGCAGAGCTGCAGAGAACATTCTGAAGAAAAGCAAGGTCAAGGCTCTCCACTGCAGCTGGAGACAGCTCTGACGAGGGCTCTCTACCTCTGGGACAGCTTCCCTGCCTGCAGACGGGCCTGCCTCTGCTTGCCCACGGGCCAGCTCGCTATATCCAGCCAGCCCCAGGCGGCGGCTGACAGCGTGATCCTGTATCTTGCCCATTTGCTTGCTCATCAGAAAGGAAACTCCAGCCCAGACTCGAGGATGACAGGAGGGAAGGAAACTCGAGGCTGAACAAGCTTGTTTTCCCCACTCATTTCCCTCCTCGTTCCAAGCGTCCCATGAAATCATCACACTGCAAAAGCTGCAGGAGGTCGCACTCTCTGTCCCGGAGGATGGATGTGCCACCATCCCCGCAGCCCTCCGACCAGCCTGCTACAACGACCACAGCTGGGCTGCAGCAGGCAGGGGCAGGCTTAACATCCAGGGAAAAACTCCTTCAAAGCCTCCTCTCGCTCTTCACCTGCCTGGCTGACACTTTTCCAAAATGCAATTGTGCCAGACAAGGTCCAGAGCAACCTCACCTCTCCCCCCGGGTTATCGGTGACAGAAGGTGCTGCTCTTCCAGAGCTCTTGCAAGGAGCGGTGGCACAGTGCTTCCCACCAGCCACCTCCTACGCAGACGGAGAAGGCAGGATGGAGCCCACGGGGGAAATGCCGAGGTCCTGCAGCAGGACAAGGCGGTGACACGCACCCAGGGCGTCAGAAAGCTGCTCCGCAGTGTGACTTCTCTCCAAGGTCACGACAGCCTCCAGACCAGCTGCACATGATGGGTGGAAATGGTCACAAGGACGGTGAGCACGGGAGCTCTCCAAGTCGATGTGTGCCACGTCAGGATCTAGTTTCACACTGACACTGCCATTTCTCCAGCCAGCTGAGCTCTCATCGCAACGCAGCCACAATCTCCAGAGGCAACCGCACGCACTGACACACACACACACAGCCCTCTCCTGCAGGCACACGAGGGGAGGTGTCCAACTCACCCAAAAAAAACAACTCCCAAGGTAATGCCAAGGAGGCACAGCCAGCCAAGCTGCTGCCAGCCTCACGTGCACCGCTCTGCACAAGGTGCCGCAGCCAGGGACATTTTTTTGCTTTAAAACCCTCCCAGCCCCCAAAATGTACTTTTCATCCTCGTGCAACACGAGTGCGTGCAGCCTGCCTGAGAGTTGGAGCTGGGAGCTACTCCTCCTGTTACCTGGGGACCTCCCAACAGACCTGGCACCCCAGGCTCGCCTCCAAGCAGAGGGATCTGCCTCCAGAGAAGGGGGACGTGACCTGACCAAAGCCGCAGCAATGAGACCAAACCTGGCCCTTTACAGTTATGATCTGAATTACAGCACTAACCATGAGCCCTGGAAACACAGCGGAATAACCCACTAAGGTAGACGGGTCTGGGATAACAGACCCACAGCTGCTTGCTGACCTCTCCCTCTCCAAATCCCATCTCACGCTGCTGCGATAACCTACCATCAAAGCCGAGCAAGTTCCAAAAGAGCGGCCAAGCGGCTCGTGCCCAGCAACTATCTCCCAAAGACTCTATCTTCTCTTCATAGCTAAGGGTAGATAAGATTTCTGATAGGAAACCTGCTTAAGAGCAAGTCCACCTTTCTCCAGATTTATCTAAATATGACTTTTATCAGAAAACACAGAGAACAGCCAAAGCAATCCTTAAGAGCTTTGAAGTACAGCCAGAGGCTTTCCTGCCTTTCCTTCTCTCGCCTTGCCTGGAAAAGGCAAATTCCTGACTTGAGCCACACGGTGGGGTAAGGCACAGCTGCAGCCTGGCTCTTCCACGGGGATTTCTGCATTGCGAGGGGAACACAGAGCGCAGAAGAAACACGAGGGGAGAGAAATGCACTTTGAGACCAAGGCCTCCAAGGACCCACCATAAGCAAGACAGAAAGCTACACTCAGCCCATGCCGCCCGAGCGTTGTTACTTACACTGTTGGCATTCTGGGGAGGTCAGGGATTTCCTCCTTCTTCTTGTAGAAGAACCACCAGTAGGTAAAAAGCCCAGTCACAAGCGAGAAGAGAAACACGTCCACCATGCTGTAGAGAGAGTCTTGCTGCACAGCGTTGTCAGGAGGGGAGATGTTCGGGTCCATGCCGGCATCTCCCATGATGGTCACAGGCACTGTAAGCACAGAAAAACAAATGAACAGGGCTGTTCAGAGTACGCTTTTTCATTATACATTTAGTCCTAGGAACACAAGGCAGCTCGGCAGCTCTTTGGAGAGAGGCTTTGCACCACAGTACCGTGAGATCCTTTTGCGTCCCATGGTATCTCACTGTCCCTCCAAGCTTTTCCCTTCCCGTTGCATCCCTGCTGATCCATCAGAAGAGATTTCTGCTCTCGCTCTGCCAGCACCATCGAGCAGCCCCATACTGCAGCCAGGGAACCCAGCCTGACTCCTGCCAACACCCAGCAAAACTCAGCAGGGACTCAGGGCCAGCCTTTACTAAAGCCCTCACTCACCACGGAGCCTATGGGGCATTAGGGGGCAGAAGACCCCCCTCCTCCAGTCACCCCACAGATCTGAGCCTTCCTCCCTCCTTTCCATGAGGTGATACACTGCCCTGGACCTACTGCTGCGCTTACAAACCACAGAGCGGCACTGGGGCGTGAGCATCCCCACATCAAGTTGTTGCAACACAAATAACGAATACTTCTGATTTACCATCCACCTCTTTTTGGGCCTCTGGCTTCCCAGTCCCTCCACTTCCATCTCCTTGAATTACTCCTTTTGGCTTGCCAAGGCAGAGTTTAAGTGACTTGTGACTTGCCCATGGCCATACCCAGCACCTACACAATGATGAGCACCGAGCCATTGCGTCCCCAACTAGCCCTATGGCCCCTGTCCTTCCCCAGGCAGCCACCCATCCCTCCTTCCCACTGCTCTGCCAAAGCTCTGAACCAATCTTGCGATCTGAACGAGGGTCAGAGTGTCTTCCCAACACACAAGGACACACTCTATCCAAGCAAACAGATGATTAACTCAACACTTGATTTGGAAGGGCAAAGTGACTTCCTGTACTTGGGCACTCTGCCATCCCAGGAGACCATGGACATTTGAACTTACAGACAGAAAAGTGACCCAGAGCTGTGGGGGTGCCACTGGAAAGGACACATCCCATGGCTGAGCCGTGAAGGGAGAGTTAACCTGCTCAGCAAACCTGCGTCTGCCAGAGAAAAGCTCCCAGCCAGCTTTCCTGGGGGGCTGAAAGCGAAGCTGCAAACTCCACGCTGTGCCTGAGCAGAGAAAGAAAACCAACTGAAGTTCAAGGTTATGCTAATGCGTTCAGGAGCTGGGGAGAAAAGGCAAGATGATGCTTAGGGAGCACTAATGAGGGAGACTGGGTAAGGAAGAACCCCTTGTTGTTGCCCCTACAAAGAAAGAGTCCAGCTCTGGAGAACACGAAGTCCTCCACCACAGGTCACCAGCTCCACCAGGCAGCTCTGCGGAGCGCAGGGAAAAGTCTGCAGCCGCCTGGCAGTGATCACAGGTGGGCTCCTGGACACTTCTGCAACCCAGTGAGTTCTCAACTCCATGAGAAGTTTAATTTGGTGGAGAACTTGGCACCGAAATACCACCGCAAAGCTTCCCGTTAGGTTCCCGGAGATGACACCAAGCAGGGGGTTGGAAGAAAAATGCGAGTGATGGGACTGCAGCCAAGCAAACTGCCCATTGCTCCCCGTCAGACAGGTCACCCCGTCCTCCCTCCTTGCAGACAGGCTCCCCATTGCTGGATCTCCGAGCCAAGCAAGAGCTGGGTGTTATTTCTGTACAGCCGTAGACTAAACTGTTGGTTAAAGCCTCCACAACTGGAGCTTAGCTGCCAACAAGGCACAGCTCCCAGCAGGGTCACCCTCCTCCTCCTTTCTTGGTTCCAGTAAATCACTGCAAAGCTGCAACCGCCTGTCTTTCACCTGCTTTCCTTGACAAGCCCTTTCCCCTGGCAATAAGGCTTTGCTCAGAGGAAGCCATCAAATGAACCAAGGCTGACGGGACTCTGCTAGGCTGGTTCTGGGCAGGAGCTGCACCCCTGCCCTTCCGAGCACCAAACCCAGCACTCGCAGCAGCCCATCCCCAGGAAAACCTTCTTGCACGGAGCACAGCAGCACCCCTTGTAACAAACCGCACGCGGAGGAGAGTTTCAAACCAGACACATCTTTGGTGAGGAGCCAGCCCAGGGTGGAACGCACTCGGGCTGCACGTGTCTGACCCCACAGCAACTCCCCTCCCAGCCCCAGGCAGCTCAGACAGGGATATCTGCCAGCCACCCGTGCACAGGGTGAGGGAAGGAGTTTGTAGGCTCATCAGCAAGGCGGGGGCTACGTCTCCAGCAGCACTTCATTGCCATGCCCAAAGCAGCAGAGCTCCCGGCCCCCCAGAGCAGAAAGGACAAACCCCAGCCATGGGGAATTTTGCTTTTTCAAGCCCCTGGAGGTGGTCTGCTCTCCCAAGCTTTGGAAGCAAGCATCCTCAGGAAGGGAGCACCCAGGAATGCAGCACGGACAGACGTGGGGGAGGAAGCCATGCTATCTCCTGGCCGTCTCCAGCATCTCAAAGGGGAACCCTCCAGCTGCAGCAGCAGTCAGACCACCCGCTCGCTCCCCACACCCACAGCTGGAGGGAAGAGCACAGTTTCTGGAGGCTTACGGGTCTGGTGCATGGACCAGAGTCTTGGTTTGGTCTCCTCTCTTCATTCACAAGTCTCCGTAACTCCAAAGGTTATATACTGACCTCTAACCCCGGATGGAAACACTGTCATTCACTGGTGATGGAACCAAAGAGATGAGAACTGCTTTAATTCTGATGACGGGCTCCATCTGGTCCCGGACATTTAGCTATTCCTAGTCCTACATCCCAACTACAGGTTTTTCTTTTTGGCTCTCCCTTCACCATCCCCACCCTCAGGAAAGGTTTGCTTAGATACAGCAAGAGAAAGGCAAAGGGTGTGGAATTGGACCTCACAATTCTTTTTCAAAGGGTTGTCACAACTCAGCGTTAGGGGACGGTGTGGCAGATGCCCCCAGAAGCACACTGGAGCCCTGGACTCCAACTGGCAGCACAGCATCATGGTCACAGAAGGTGGCTGGGAGGTCACGTTTCTGCCAAACACAAGGATATTTCTACAAGTCACATTGCAGCGTCTTCTAGAGACCAAAAGCCTTGTCTCTGAAGCTAAGTTGGCAATTTGAGCAACAAGTTGGCTCTTTGAGTGGAAGAATCCTTTATTTATATAATGCTTGAGATGAGTTTCTAGTATTTCAGGATCATTTGGCTTCCCAGTCCCAGATCAGGACTGCAGCCTGTGACTCCTGCTCCAAAACTGAGTGACCGAGCCCTGTGCCATCACGAGCACACCACAACCTGCTACATCAGCCCTGCTCACATGAGAGGGAAAGGAGAAGGAAGGCTGCTGACCAAGCACAGCCCCAGGCTCCTCACCATTCCCACCTCCCTGATCCCCAGGCTCCAGCGGATCACAGCCTGGAGCACCAAGAAGCCCCCGAGTTCAGCTCAACACCCCATGACCCCCGAATGGCAAAAAATCCACGATGACCAAATCAAAGGAGGAATCAAGTGACATTAACGCACGCAGTGCCTTTAGTCACCGTCGGCCCGACACTCGCACCGGAGGAGCGCGGCAGGGCGCAGGCAGCCAAGCCTCCCCCAGCCCGCAGCAAGGTCCAGGCTGGCTCAGCAAGGCACTAGCAGGGACATCAGTTAGCTGGGGAAGTTAAGCCACACCTGCAGGAATGAGCTCAGCGTGCCTCATGGCAACACCATCGCACCACCAGCACGAGCCCTGGGGTGCCCAGTCGCTCCGCGCTAGCTGTCCCATTCCCATCCAGTGAGGACACTTACCGAAGGACTGCTTTCTGGTTTCTTGTAAACAGGAATCCATGCGGCTAACAGCAGCACACACTGAAAAACCCAGACCAGCCTTCTCTAGTTCAGGCTCCCAGTAAAAGCCCCGCACAGCCGCACCAGGGAAGGGGCCAAAGGGGCAGCGCTGGCAGAGCTGCCTCGGCAGAGCGCTCCTCCTGCTCTCCGCAGCCACATGACGATGACCCTCGTGTCCCTGACTCAGCACATGCGTTGCATCAGTGAACAGAGCGGAAACACAGCCGGCACGATTTCCAGCGCTGGAAGCTCTGCGCAACTGGAGATATCAGCATGACCATGGGATCTGCCACCTTTCTGATGGAGAGGGACCAACCTGAATTCTGTAGGTGCGGGTGGGTGCCCATGACCAGAGCCCCCTCCCCACCACCATCTGCTTTGCCCCAGGGATCACCCCGTCTCTCACACCGACCATCCTTGCACGGAACCGCGGCACAACACAGATCACGGACGTGATCAGCCTTGAGAAGACTTAAAAAAACCCCAAACCCACAGTTTTAAACCAGAGATCAGTTGTTTCCACTGGCACCGCGGCAGAGCCTGAAACTTCAGGACAGAGGGGAGACGCAGCGTGGAAATGAGCAAAGTAAATGGAAACTCTTTCTACAGCACCAAACTGCAGCCTGAGCTTTGGAAACAAAAGCAAAAGAAATAGAAACCATCTTCAAAACTAACTGAAACACCTGGGAGGAAAAAAATAACACCCACTGGCAGCCCTCTCGCAGGTCCCTATGCCCACAGCACCTGCAAAGCTGGTCGAGAGCTCGCGCAGCCGGCGGCACCGAAAGGAAGCGGCAGCAAGCCCCCGTCGCTCCGCACAGCGGTGGCGGCGGAGCAGGAACTGCCTTGCTTACAAACAGGAATGCAGCCTCGTGACCGGCTTTCTTCTTTCACCCACTAAAGATAGAAGGCAGGCGGGTTACTGACGTGCATGAGGAAGAGGAGCCCCACGGAGAGCAGGAGGAAGGAGGAGGGTCAGCAGCAGCAGAAAGAGAGCAGGGCTGCAGCAGAGACGGCACTTCTGCCCAGGCTCCTGCGCCCGGCCTCTTCCGAATCCCGCTGCAGTGATGACTTTCCTGCAGGCTAGTGTGTGGTACTGGGCCTTGGGGCAAAACCAGATCTTCTCTCATTCCTCTCTGGGTATGAACGCAATCGATTAGAATAAAAAACTTTGTTACAACAGCCTGTGCCAGCTACTGGCCTCAGCAAGTCTCAAATTCGCTCTTTTTCCCTTCCTTTTTAGTAAGGGGAGACTTGGCAAGAAAAGCTGGTGCTCAGATCCAGGTTATTTAACGTTGCCTTCAACAGCCCGTGGATTAGCCTTTTCCCTGCAGCTCTGCCACACAGAGATCGCGTTTCCCCCAGGTCTGGCCAGGCCAGCGGCCGTGCGCGGTCTGGGCTGTGCAGGCTCCCTGCTCTGGGTGGGCTCACCCTGCGGGCGAGGTCCTGGGCTCCCGGGGGCTGCACTGGCGAAGGAAGGCACGGTGTGAAACCCTCGCCCAGTCAGCCTCAGCTCCAGCACCCATGTTGGTGTGGGCTGTGAAACAGGGCAAGTCAAAGGCATCGCTTTCCTTGTCACAGCGATAACGAGCGGTGATCTGGGGCTGACTGTCACCAGCGCCTGCGACAATGAGGTTTGGCTTTCACTAGGTCTAGCAATTCCATACCACTTTCTTCTCACATATTAAAAAATAAAAAATCCCAGCACATCCCACAAGTTCCCATTAACCACCACCAGCTCTGTAAGGAAGGGCGGAAAGCAGTAAAGTCTTCTTCACACCGTACTAGGAAAGCGACTCTCCATGGGCTTGGCACTTCCAGCAGCTCAGAAACCCCAAACTAAACAGAGGACTTGGCTGCAGCAGCACCTCGAGCGGGGTTAGGAACACAAACCCAACTCAGAAGTGTTTTTTTGGTGAAACAGAACAAACTACTCTCACTGCACAAGGTCTCTTCTAGGCAGACCATGACCCACCGGCTCAGACGTCAGCAGAGCTTCTATTTTAGGCATAAGACATGCAGAGCGTGCATCAGTCAGTCTGGAGCTTGAAATACGGCATTTTTGAGCTTTCACTGTCACACACGGATTTTTTTTCCTGGCCAATAGGTCTTATTCAAGTACAGCAGAGCAGCTGTAAAAGCAAGGAAGAGAACAACAAGAGGAATGGTTCTACTTTAGGCAGAAAGCAACTCTACCCTGCGGGTACACCGAGGCGGGGCTGTGCAGTAAGCCCCGTGCACCGAACCAAAGGATTGTCCAACACAAAACCGAATTCAAACGTGCCAAGCTGCCTTAAAAGCAAGCAACCCAGAGTTACTGAATTTGCACACTTCCTTTCACCAGATAAGAGCCCGTGTCTCAGCCTTTAAACAAGGAGGTGGGGCATCTCACCGGCTTAGACACCTGAACACCTTCCTTCACGCAAATTAACACCAGCCAGCACAGAAAAACAAGCGCTCAGGATTACAGAATAAACAAAACCCAAGAGCGGCAGGTAAACCAAACCCTCTGCTAACACTGTTCCTCTGCCTTCCTTCCCAGGGAGGGACAAAATCCGTGCATCGTGCTTCAGGCATTGTTTGAAAGGGGAAGGGGGGTCTCAGCACCACCAATATTTGGGAGTTGGGACAAGTCTGCAGGAGGCTTAGACCAACCTTTTGTACCACGGGCACTACCCAGTCACACACTGCTCAGAGGGCTATGCTGCAAAAATCCCAGGAGCAACCCATTCATGTGTGTATTTTGCACGGCTCAGGTCCCGCTGAAGATGGTTTTTTTAAGCTCAAGAGGGGAATCTTGTATTTTTTTCAGCAGCCTCTTCTGCAAGTGTTGTACCCAATGCTGGATGCTCAGTGAAAACCTTCCTCCTCCGAACCGGCCCTTCGCTCACCCCATGTGTTGAGGGTTCACGTGACAAGCTGTGATTTTGCCCTCAGCCATTCCAGGGAGGGGAGCGCTACAGACAGGGTTGGTAGCCACAGACTTTGACCTCTTCCACGGGAAAGACTTTGGCCAGCAAAACCCTCTAACGCTGTTCTTGTTTGGGAGGTTTCCTTCGAAACCAACAGCTGGAGGAGCATCACAGGGATGGGGTTAAACAGATCCTGTAAAGGTTGAAGAACTGTAAAGACCTCAGATTGGCACAGGATGTTTTGGGGATTTATTTACTCAAAGAAAAGCAAGCACTCTGTGTATGGAACCAGGACATTTTGTATTTATAAAGGTAGCTTTCCTCCGAAGATGTGGAAATATTTCAGACATTACATGCCTGTCTCCTAGGTTGCTGTAAGGGAAGGAGGTGGAACTGCACGGTCCTTACGCCACAGCCAGAGCTCCAGACCCCAGACCCAGGTGTCACATCTGGCAGCTCTATTAAAAATGTGTGTGGTCACCCTGCGAACCTCCCTGCCTGCTCTGGGTAGGGCAGTCTGAGCTGTATTTCACTTTTTTGAACACTTGTGAAACACAGGCACCTACCCAGCCCAGCCCCCTGCATTACACACTATCGCGGGCACCAGCAGAGCCCAGAAGAGCAATCTGCACCCACAGGAGATGTTCCCATGTCAAAAAGGGACAAGAGGCCACAGGACAACAGGCAAGTCAGGCAGGGAGTAAGTGGAGTCACGGGCGGAAAGACTGAAATTGAGTTGTAAAAAAATACAGCTCTCCAACTCCACATTCCTGCTCCAGTGCGGTCAACACAAACAGAAGATACTTGACACGGGATTTTTCTTTCCCTTTGCAACACGAGCTGCTCCTCTTACCTGCAGCAGTTCTGTATACAGCCCTGTTACACAACCAGGGCTTGCACAATCCTTGCAGGCATTTTATCAGCTTGCTCCTTCAAAGCTCAGAGTTAGCCAGAATGGAGAGATGCTAGCAATGACGCCTGAAAGCAAGTCAATAGATGCATTTCATAAGCGACCACGCAGTAAGATCCAGCGTACCTGTCAGTGCTGCAAAGACAGACCCATCAGCTCCCTAAGCTGGTTACTAAACCTTCCCAGCAGACTTGTACATGCACTGCCACAGACAGATTTTCCAAGGAGAAAAATCCAGCCCTACCTTTAACTCCAAACCTCCCCATCTCCTGCTCCACAGAGCAAAAACAAAAAGGAGATTTAGTCAATAACTCAACTTTATTCCTTGCAAAGGAGTAACTGGAAGCCCAGAAGCGGCTGATAACTAAGTGAGAATACGACAATAATCACAGAACGGTTTGGGTTGGAACAAATTTTAAAGATCATCTAGTTCCAGCCCCCTGCCATGGGCAGGGACACCTTTCACCAGACCAGGTTGCTCAATCTGCCACCGTAGGTCAAACTCAGCCACTCTTTGGACTCGTGGCCCTAGAAAAGCCACCAGAAATACAAGCGCTCCTCCTCCTCTTTCACGCTTTCTGGATTCTGTGAGCAATCAGGAGCACACAACTGACTTGAATGTTTACTTGGGGAGAAGCAGCAAGAGATTAGAGCAGCCTGTAATTATTTGTTCCAATATGAAATTTCAAACTCTATTAATAAACAAACAACCCTGGCAGAGGTGCTCACTGCAGGGCTTGTGACTAACTCTCAACAATAGCGTGTATGAGATGATCTCACCACTCGGATCAAATGATCACATTGGGAAAGCAACTTATGCAAGTTCTACGAATTGTGTTTTAGAAGCAGGAGAGTCCACACCAGGCAACAGAACAAAGTTCAGTGTCAGCGGAGGTTACTGCCAGGTGGCTTTCTATCAGAGGAAAGGGATGGGGAAGAGATAGCAGGAGCGCAGACCTGAGCAGGGAAGCCTTATCCCTGGCCCTTCGGGATTGAGCAAAGACATTATCTCAGTGGCATCACACCAGCCAAAGGGAAGAGTAAAGATCAAATGAGATTTCAGTGTGGACACAATTCCACGAGACACTTTTCTGTAGCTCGTGGAACTGAGTAAAGAAACCGCCCTCCCCAAACCCAGCTGCACCCACAGATGCTACACAACCTGCAACGCTCAAAAGAAAGAGGTTACCTTGAACCTACGGTTCTGCAAGCAAGTGCTGATGGGGCCTGTGAGCTCCAGCACGAAGGGCAGCGAGCAGCGGGGAAAGCCTCTCTCAAGAGAAGTTTTGGTCGTATGGCCTCGTCGAGCTCCTCCAGCTGCTTTGGGACAAACAAAATAAACGTTGCAGAAGGTAGGCACTTGCTCAACCCTGGCTACCCAGAAGGCACCACCCCAGAGATTATTGACTTAACAGGAGGCAACTGCAATGTGAGGACGGTAAAGCAAGAGGTTTCACTCTGTCACAACGACAGCAGGACTAATTATCAGAGGATTAAACCAGCTGTGTGACACTACCTCCTCCTTCCTGCCCACTCTTCACTGTACTCTCCAAGCCCTTCACACTGGAAGATAAAAGAAAGTGCTCAGTCGTGTCAGCTTTTGTCCCCTTGTATCCTCCCTGCTTTACAGAAAAGTTTTTTGCAAATATAGTTCTCATGCACCATCGCATCCACGTGCAATATGGAGGACGCTCTGAATCCAGACACTCTGTGCTCTGCACGCCCTGTTTCACTGCAAACAACCAGCACAAGATGCACATGAAGGAAAACCAGGAGCTGATAACATCAGGTTCCCTAGGAAGGGTCTCGCTCACCAGCCCTTGTCTGACAAAACCCCAATTTCCTCACCTGCAGCAGACTAATCTGCAAGTTTGCATGTGCACAACAGCTCATCAGGGTTTCTCGGAAAACTACAGAAATACTCAAAGAAAGCACATTCCCTTCTGCCTAGCCAAAGGATGCGTGCAGCGGCGCACCCCACTGAGCTCAGCTCTGCTGGCTGACAACAACAACGATAAAAAATTAAATCCCGCAGCTCCTCACTAGGGCCACACGAAGCATAAAGGGGGGGATGTTCCCACTTCCAGAATTTAGAAACAGAGACCTGATCCTTCCTTGTACTTTTCCAGCTTCTCAACTGGATATATGTTTGTGATTTTTTTAAAAAGAGTTGTAAAAGTACAAACTCATTTCAGTTTTCCAAACTCATTCAGATTAGGCAGAAAGCCTCAGCGATCCCTCTTCTCTAGATGCATCCCACCAAGACTTACTGATTCTTTTCACGCTCGGAAAGCGAACCCACGCTAACCCACAGTCTAAACACTGGCAGCCCAAAGCATGCTCCACGCTGCACGAGCTGTGGTTACTCCTGCAAATAAGACAACTTCCTAAGATCCAATTCCACACCGATGACTAACTCCCAACACCGCAATCCAGGTGTTTTCACCCCCTCCAGCTTTAATATTCCCAAACAGAGGTTCTTCCATCATTTCCTTTGACAAGCACATTCCCCAAGGGAATAACTTCACTCTCCAAAGCAATTCCATCAGGAAAAGAGAAGGACAAACAGCCTTCCAACACCCCAAAAGTTTATGAAGAAAAATAGACGGAACAACAGCAAACCAGCCCAGCGCACAGCAAAGGCGTCAGTTAGATGCTGGGAATAACTTTCTGCAGAGAAGTGCCAGAGAAAGAATTTCACTGAAGGCTTTTAACCAGCTACAGCCTGGGACAGGGTAAGCACCAGCAGCCCTTCTGTGGAAGCAAGGCGGGGGGACATCACCCCAGAGCACCCCTCTCCCAGGCTGCCGGCCCAAGCCCTGCCAGGGGGCTCAGCGGGGACCAGGGTGGGGG
>WKFP01014306.1:513239-530183 GCA_011057875.1 Pterocles orientalis | reverse complement strand
CCCATATTTTTCCAAAATGTGAAAAAAATTCTGTTCACACATCCATGGAGATAACAGTATGTCAGTGGACTTGAAAGCCAAAAGAAGGGAGTGAAGGTGAATGGAGAAGTGGGGGAAAAATACAGCGAAGTGGGAAGGCATTTACTAGAAAGTCTGTTTGTTTCTGTTGAAGTGAGACAGTCTTGAATGCCATTTGCAGTGAAATTTTTCTGAAACTAGAGTGTCATACGTGTTTATTCAGTCTTTCTGCTTAATTGTGATGGAGGATTCTGCTTCTGCCATACGTATTTTACCAAAGTCATGTAAAAGGTTAAATTAAATAACAAACTGTATATTCAAGGGAGAATAACTTCTAATAAGGTAAGAAATCCTGCTTAGTCATGTGAAAATGTGGGGTTTCAGGGTAGTTTTTTGGTTTTATTTCCTTGGGTTTCTCTTTTTTCTCCCCACCACCCTAAAAGCAGCTTGTGTAGGAATGTCAAGTCCAGTAACTAGTTATCATTTTAAGTTTTTTTTCTTTGATCACATTTTAATGTTTACCATTAAATTGTGGCAATTCCATCGCCATCAGGAAATAATCTGTCTAAAACTCTGGTGTACGCAGATGTTTTTACTGCTGTAGTAATGTAGGCTTTGACTTTTACAGTGGTTAGAAAAATGAGCTCAACACCACACAAAAAAATCAACACACCAAAAAAACATTTTCTTGACATCACAAAAAATAATAGCTCACTTCAGATCATAGGGAATGAATCTCTTCTGTGTTAGCTAGTGATAAAAATTTTGTCCTGATGGCATTTAAATGCAGGGAGAACTTGTTGCAGCTTGTTCCCGGTGGGAGCATTACCCAGTGGTGGGTGCTCTTACAGCTGTGTTGCCTAATGCTCCCCAGTGCTGGGCCATCACTGCGTCCTGTTTACAAGCCTCATCCCTGACTTGCTGCTGGCCTGTGCTTGTGAAACAGCAACTTTGGCTGCAACGTCGGCTCCTCCGCAAGATTTTTGCGGGTTGCATTTGCCTGTATAAATTTGGCCTGCATGCAAGACCTCTCAGAGTTGTCTGCAAGTGCAAAAAAATTATTCTGGAATCCTTGGGGCAAAAACGAATTGGCATTTTTAAATTTTGAGAGCTTTCATTTCTTTGAATAACTTTTATAAAAGTTCTTCCAAGTGTAGTTGGTAGTTTAAGGTATGAATCATTATTCTGAAAACTGGAATGATTTGACCGTGTACTATAGTAAATGCTTTCAGCACTCATTTTTCTTTCGTGCCTGTGCAAAGTCATGCAGCACTGAGAAGAAAATGTATTTCGGGAAATGACTGCTCAGATTCCCTGGTTGATATTATTATGATAGAGAACAATAATTTTCTTATATGTGTCAGATATTCCCTTTTTAATCTTAGTAACTTCAGGTTTCAAAATTATGGTTCTTTTTTTTTTTAATGGTCTTGAATTACATCTTTTGGGATTTTAGTAGAATTTTGACACCCTTTCATTCTGAAGCTTGAAAAAATGATGACCTCACTAATCTGTATTTTGGCTAAGAAGCAAAATCTCTCATTTTTTTGAAACCCGTAGTAGAAGAGTCTCATCTTTGAGCTCTTTTGGTTATAAAGCAAGTACAGCAGGTCTGGAGAATGCAGAGTTTTAAGTTGTTCTTCCAAGTTTCCTTGTAGAATAAGTCACCTTTTTGTTAGAGTCCTCATCCGAAAGGTAAGGGATTAATTGCTCATTGTGGCTGTGGGACCAAATTATTTTGGCTAAGCATGTAGCTGTGAAATACAGTAGCAATACAAAGCAGGTTTGTTTTCTTTTATCTTGGGAAAGCCGTTCAGGCAGTCCAGTAGCTGTACCCGTGACACTGCCCTGAGTCTGGATTAAATGGGAGAAGCTTTGCCCTTGAACCTGCTCGTGCAGTTTGTGTTGGTGGAACTACACAGATGCAGTTTAGAGAAGGATTTACCATTGGGTTAGGATTTGTCACCATTGCTCAGCATAGATTTTTTTTTTTTTCCCCCCCTCTTGTGCAGGTTTGATGTTGATGCACTGTAAACAAACGTTACCTATGCAGCTTAATTGCGATGTTAGCTGTTATGGGTGGAAATTAGCTTATTGTGCTGTAAGGAAGCTATAACTCAGTGCAAATGGTTTTTACAGCAGCGCAGTTTGTGTTCAGAATTAATATTTTGATTTGTAATGTATATGCTTGAGCTTAGCCTTATGTAGACTGGGGAAAAACATGAACAGAGGCAATAAATATAGGCAGCAAAAAAAAAAAGCCATCTGTCAGTGACATTATTGGTGCAGTAAGCATTCCTTTCTTGTTTGTAAAAAATATATTCCTCTGTGTAACTCCCCCATGCTTGGCAAGACATAGATGCACATTGGAGGCTGAAATTTGGTTCCTGGATTCGTAGTGCTACCTCTGCCAATATCTGATGACTTTTTAAAGTCTGTTTCTTGTATCTGTAGTGTTGAGCTCTCCATGTAACTCTTTCATTTGAAGAGTTATTCCCTGCTGAAGTAGGCAATGCTCAGATGAGTTCCGTTTACACTCAAGTGGGTGATTTTTAAATATGTGACTGGGTATAGGGAGAAAACATCTGAAGATGTTTCTTTCATAGGAGTAAGGTTTCCGCCTCTTCTTATCTTTAGTAGTGGCATTGCTGAATTTTAGCTACCTGTTCATGAGTCTGACACAGGATGTTAAACCTCCAAACTCCATCTGGGCACACATCTATTTGCTCTGTGTGCAAGACTGTGAAACGCTCCAATTATATTTTCCACTTGTTCTGTGACAGTAGTGTGACAATAGTGGCAGTTAGGGAACTAATTCAGTTGCTGGGGTTGAGCTTGACTTTGGGGTCTCAGTGAGGGGTAAATCTGACACTGGGGCATCAGCTGCTTGCAGCCGGTTTCTGTGTTCGACCTCACTTGCTGCAGCATATCCACATTGCCCAGCAATCTCAGGAAGGGAACACACTGCAGCTTTATAAATCCCATGTGAAATGGGACGTAAAACTGGAGGAAGGCATTAATCTGTCATCAAAGGTGTCTGTCACTGATTGGGTGCCGATTTTGGTTGGGCTGGTCACGTGAGACCAAGCAGAAGATAACATACTGAAGCATACTTGGAAAAAAAACATATTTCTGTAGAGATTAATTAAAAATTGTCAATGACACTTGTTAGTGTGGGCGCAGAATGACTGTATCACAAGTTAGAAACTAGGCATTCGACTGTGACTTCTTATATTTTGTATATCCAGCTCGATCGCTTCTCAGAGTCATGGTGCACACATTTTACCCCAGCACCGCAGCAAAATCCTCATTTCCTGTAAAATCCTGGCTGTGGTGATCACAAACTTATTTTCTGTATGTTTCTAGATTGCTGGGTTTTCTGATTTCTGTCTCTGCTGCCTCCATCCTTTCAAATCAGTTCTGGGTAATGCTGTCCTGATGAATTGGGACCATAACCTAGGGTTGGAAAACTTTGATTCGTGGCTGATGTATTCACTCTTATTATTTCTGACTTAAAATCCTAGAAATTTTCAGCATCCTACTGAAAATTGTTGTGTCATAATGAAGGTTTTTTTTGTAGCTGAAGTGAGTTGGAGGTGGCAGAAAGGTATTTACAGTCCATTTTATGATCACCGCTGTGTTTTTCTCATCACTCCTTGAAAACAGCCAGCCTTGAGTAAAGACCAGCTCTGATGTTGCATATGAAATTCATTCATTTTTACCTCTTTAATGAGCAGAACAAATTATTTACGAGTAAATGACACTGCAGTTCAGCATTCAGATTTTTTCCGTGGAGAACCAATTTAAAATCTGCAGCAAAAAAATATTTTAAGAAAAGTCCCAGTAAAAGTGACAGTCTGTCGTGACAAACATCTCATACTCCTTATATGTACTGTCACAGTGTCAGTCACGCCTCTAAGAATGTCTCTCTTAATCCAGTTTTGATAATATCTCTGGAAATCTTATTTCTTTTTTGTCCCTCACGTTGGACAGATTTTATCTCATAAATACTGAGTAAGCAGTACCTTCCGTTCATGACTTTGCTGAAACAGAAAACAGAAAGAACGCCAAAGTTGCTCCCTAATTTGATTTAATTGCCGTTAGCTGGGGTGCTTGTGTCCCACATTTGGACTCTGAAGTGTGGGCAGATACATTGGGTTAAAACCTATTTATTAGTTGTAAAGCGTGTTGAAGAGGCTGCTCGTACCGGCACAGTCGTTGCAGGGTCTGGAGCCAGCTCTCCACACCGGGGCTTGGACCTACCCCGCCTTTATCCCGGGTGCTGGGTGGGTAACTGGCAGGATGAGGTGACCCTGCCCAATTTTCAGGTGGCAGCTGGGTCCCCCGTGCGAAGGAGGGCAAGCAGGCAGCATGAGACAGACTTTCTGATACTTGCTTATTGACTTTCTGAAAAATCCAGGGGTTGTATTTTTTTTTCTGAAGGCTTTGAATATTGGTTATGTTGTGCTCATCACATGGATGCAATGAGAAATGCTGATGTGAAACATCCCGCTCGTACAAACACTTCTGTTGAAAAGAGCGAGGGTTTATTTTCATGCACATAATTGGAGGCGTAACGACGTCCTGTTTAAAATCCCCTTCTAACCTTTGAAAATTGATGTGTGCAATCTCTTAACTTGGTCTACATTTTGTGCCACAGGTTTCAGAATGAATGAAATAAAACTTGACGGCCTCTGCTTTTGAAGCTCACATACACACACCTTCTCTGTAGTGTCAGGTGCTCACAGCACGGCAGGTCCCCGCAGGTGCCTTCCCAGAGAGTGGCCGATGCTGCCCATTTGTGCCCTGCATAACGATGGAGGTTAATTAACTTGAGCTCTTCTTACTTCTAGGAAAGTAATAAAGTACTAATTATTCCAAAGTAGCAATTACATCTGCAATTAAAGCCCATTAGCTTTCATGAAAATAATGTTTCTGGTTTAAAGCCCGTTTTTAATAGCAGTGGTTTTGGCTTATGGGATGGGAGAAAGTACTGAACCAACGACATGTGTATGGGGTCGTTAAAAATGCTCATTAGGGCTTCTCTTCTCCAGTGCAGCGCCCTGTGAGATTGTTCACTTTCATATAATTTAATCTTTGAACATGAATGAGTAGTGAGGAGAACGTAGAGATGGTGCTTTAGCTGCTAGACGGTAACTCTCAACTTGTGATCAGTTAACTGTAGATTGAGCCTTGGGCTCAGCACATAGAGACTTAAGGAAGAAATCATTTCTTCAATTTTTCCTCTGCAGTGGTGGTGACCGTGGTGGCTTCAAAAATTATGGTGGTAAGTGCCGAGTATCCAAAAATGTTTCAGTGGAAATTCTTTATAAAATCTAAAAGCCACCAATACCTTGTTACTATCTAGTAGAAGCATTATAGCGTTTTGGTGAGGCTGGTGTGTTCATGAGTTTTAATAACCAAACTTTTAGCAGTAAACTGGATTTCTACTTTGTCAAATTGCATGAAAGAATTTGTGGAGACAGTGACGTTCACCGGATTTTTTTTTTCTTTTTCTTTTTTTTTTAAATTTTTTGTTACAAATACTTCTTAGAAAGGTAGTAGAGGAAATAAGTAATAATAAAAAAGTGGTAAATTGCTTGGATATCTGATTAGCAGCATTTGCAAGATAACACCAGCATAGCATCAGTGTGGCAACTGCCACATGCTGCAAGTTAAAGAACACGTTAATGTCCTACAGACAACCTTCTGTTGTACGTTTTAATCTAAGTAGTCTCTAAATATCTGGTTAATGTTTTAGATCTTAGCTGCATTGCATACGTACTTTAAATATTTTCTTGTCTCTGAAAAAGTCACTTGAAAATGTTATACTAAAAATAGTTTTTTTCTTTTTTTTTTTTATTTTTTTCATTTAAAACCCATTTCATAGGTCAGAGGGATTATGGACCGAGATCAGATGCTGGTAAGAAAAGCAGCGGGTGGGAGCGGATTGCAGCTCTTAGGTCATTGCGTTTAAAATGTGTGTCTAGAAAGATGGATGTGGCTGCAGTTCCCGTGGCTCAAAAGAAATTTAGCTAACACTTGTCTTCCTTGACATGTATTTTAAAGTGCATGTGAATTTTTTGGATGTCTTTTCATGCAGCAAGTAAGAATTTGCTGATGATCTTTGGATCTGCTTGAGCCAAGCAGATGCTTTCGCTGCCATAGTGCTTCTGCTCAGCTTGTGTTGTTTAAAACACGCGCTGCTCTGGTGGGGTGGGACGTCCCGCCTGCGTGGACCAGTTGAGTGTGCGGCAGGCAGCTGGGCAGCTGTTGAGTGTGTTCGGTCTCGGAGGTACTGCAGCATCTGAAGGTGCTGCACATGCATTTTTTTGAAGTCGATGATGTTAACTTCAGAATGATGCTCTGCTCACCTTTTGTTTCACACAACATCCTTTGGGGTTTAAGGGTCTGCTACCGGGCAGTGTAGACCTGAGCTTAAATTGTTGCTTCTGTTGCTACCACAAGGACGCCTGGTAAATGCAGCTTATTTTTTAATAGATACAGAGTCTGACAACTCTGATAACAACACAATCTTCGTGCAAGGACTTGGAGAGGATGTTTCAACAGATCAAGTGGCAGAGTATTTCAAACAAATTGGTATCATAAAGGTACGTGAAGCGATAAATCATTGGTAAGAAGGAAGAGAACTTGCAGAGCTGCTGTATTGGAAATGTACCGGTATCATCCAAGGCAGATGCTCACTCTGACTCCCCAGCAGTTGCAGATAATATTTTTATCTGAGTTCCGGGATGACAGCTCATTTGGAAGCTGGCAGCACTAGCAGCTCTTTTCTAGTGACATTTAGATTGCTTTGTATCTCTCCTTTAGTCTTTATAACCCTTAACATTGACACTCAAGCCATTGTACCACTCTCGCACTTCAGCACATGGGCTTCTGTGCTCCATGGCTGTTTCCTCTGTTTCTGCAATTCTAAATTAGGGCTTCCTGCCCTTCACCTCCATCTCTGTGAAAACTGGGCCCATCCTTACTCCATGGAGAACAGCCAGCCAGCGTCCTTCAGTCAAAAGCATCTGATTCTGCAGGCTCGCTCCAAGAGAACCTTCTTTCTAATGATGCTTCGCTGTTATGGGTTGTGCTGTGAACTGCCTTTCCCAGTATTTCTCCCATGCCAAGTGTACAACCTTTCTTTTCAGACGAACAAAAAGACTGGCAAACCTATGATAAATCTTTATACAGATAAGGATACTGGCAAACCAAAGGGAGAAGCCACAGTATCTTTTGATGACCCTCCTTCAGCGAAAGCAGCAATTGACTGGTTTGATGGTGGGTGAGAGTACCTGTTCCTTGTGTTATTTATGAATCTAACAGGCAGCAGAAGAAACAAATCAATAACCTCATGGGGGACTGCATGCTACTTTGGCTTTTGTTTGACTTTTTTTTTTTTTTGCAAAGGCTTCTATTTCATGGTATTTTGTGTGTGCTGGCTTGCTTTCAATCGTTCAGTGGAACAGCAACTAGTGATTAAGACCAAAAATGTGTAATGAAGCTGTTAGGGCTTGTTGCTGTACCTCAGTCATCCCTGCGCCAAGTATGAGACAGTGTTCGTGTCACTCGGGAGAGCGTAACTTCTGTTCAGACCGATAGAGCTGTAACCTGTTTTAGCAGCTGGGGGGATTTCCTACAGAGTAATTATTGATATTATTAGTGTCGTGATAGCATTTTTAGAGTTTGGCAACGGTTATGGCAATCTTGTGCCAAGTGCTTTGTATATATGCAGTGAAGAATGAGGGTTTTTTAATTACGGGCTCGGTGGAGGAAGAGAGCAGATCCTAGAAATACATTGATACAGAACTTTAGGCTTGATGCAGGAAATACAGTGCTGCTCTTCTGTAGTAATAAACTTGGCGGGGGGGGAAGTGCTTGTTCCTGTGACCTTGTGTCTTCACAGAACTTTAATAATATTGGGCAGAAGCAAAAGGAGATACTCTGCATCTGGTGTGAACCGATAGCATGCCATGCCAGACTTCTTATGCACCATTTGATGGTTTGTGTTTTGCTAATAAAACGCAAATTGACCTTGGTTAGGAGAGAAGAGCAAATTGAGTATTTTAGGCACGCATGCAGTCCTGTTTGTTCTGCGATAAGCCTTGTCTCTCTGAAGAACTGAGACGTTGTATTTTAAAAGTTCCCTTACTTGGGAATATTTAATTTTTGTGCTGGCTGTTGAACTGTACAAAAGCCGTGTTGCCTGAGTTGGGGGCAGAACAAACAGAGTTCTAACTACTTCTCCATGAACGTGACTGAAAATCTTTTAAATATTCTTGTGTGTCTGGTTAAATTGCAGCTTTAATTTAAATTGAGAGAAATATCTTGGGTTTATGGAGAACCTAGCAAGTACCTCAATGTTTACCATCTCACATTTGGATCGGTGTTTTAAAAATTTAAGAGATTTACTCCAGACTTCTGTGTCTTATGAGCTTTGTATTCAGTCTGTATGCGCAAATCACATCTGTTCTTGTGAGCTTGCTGCTGTGTTGTTGGGGGCTGTATTGATCTTTCTCTCACTTTCTGTCTTTCCACAGGAAAAGAATTCAATGGCAATGTTATCAAAGTTTCTTTTGCAACTAGAAGACCTGAATTCATGAGAGGAGGTGGAGGTGGTGGACGTCGAGGTGGGACTAAAATCTGTGGAATCCTTGTTTTTGCATAGTTAAATGCTTTTTAGCTATTATTGGTTTATGAAAGAGACGTTGACTGAAGCAGGGATTCATCAAAGTAGATGGGCTTTGGGATTCTGCCAGGAAAGGGAGTAACAAGGATTGATCCAAGCTAAGTAAACTGAAATCTGTAATCTCTTTTGCACAGCACAGAATTTACGCTTTCCTTTTGAACTGTCTCCAGGTCGTGTCTCAGCGTTGCTTTTAAAGAGATAGTATAACAGGGAGGTTGTGGCTGTACAGGTTCCACATATATAGGTGGGAATTCCCAGGATTATTTGCTCATTACAGCTGAGCCTTCAGGTACTGCGATGTTTCCAGATGGCATTAGGCAGGGTAAATTATTCAATTGCTGCTGACTTAGAACAGCAGTTGGATGTCTGATTCGTTTAATTAGATGTTATTCTCCCTGATTCTCTGCATAAGACAGTTTTGTTGGCAGCCCACTGGATATTAATTACCATTTTGCAGGAAGCTTGCTTTGCGCGGTGGCTGTCAACAAATGTTAGTTCTTAAATCAGGCACTTTTGTAGGCTGACAAAATTCTTAAGATTAATCTTTTTGATGCAGAAAGCAAGAACTCTGTTGTCCCTGTGTTTGTGTTAGTTACATCCTGACGTTAATCCAGACAGATTTTTTTTGTATGTGTTAAATTTTTATTCTGTGACTTAAGTCTGGCCATATGTGATTGATATTATACGTTGTTAAATCTCTATGAAATTTTATTAATGCACATAGTGAGTTTATATTTACCCATTGGCAGTTCAAGTGGATCAAGTTTCCTTTTTACTGCTGAAAAAGAATTCATTAAAAAATATGTAGTGGTGCTTTTTTTTTTCTGGCCGC
Source organism: Pterocles orientalis (assembly GCA_011057875.1). Lineage (NCBI taxonomy): Eukaryota > Metazoa > Chordata > Aves > Pterocliformes > Pteroclidae > Pterocles > Pterocles orientalis. The sequence goes on along the minus strand of WKFP01014306.1, from coordinate 520,638 downwards.
CACACACTATCCTTTCTTCCTTATTTTCCCCATCTGCCCAATTTCTAACCCTGTCCATATGAACACGTGTATTTCAGCTGTGCAGATAGATGAGCTTTAGGACATAAAATGTTGTTGAGATCTGATGGTGGCTGAAACTTCTGTTGTTTTTTTTGCCCAAGTCTTCCAGCTATCTTGTAGCTAGAGGTAAATCAGCTAGTAGATGCTGAATTCTGTGGTGGTACAATTTTTTTGTCATGGGCACGACCTCCTTCTTTCGGAGTTCCTAATGTGGCTTCAGAGGCTTGCCTAGGGGGGATGTATTTATATTAAACTCCTTCTTCCACCTGAAAAGTCTGTCACTTGGGTTCTGAAGCCAGTGACAGTCCTTAATAAATGTTTTTCATGTATCTCATGGACGCTTCCCCTCCTTTATTCTGATTACAGTTTTTTTCTGCAGGTTCACGAGGTGGCTATGGAAGAGGTGGGGGCTTCCAGGGTAGAAGTGGGGAACCCAAAAACGGTGATTGGGTTTGTCCTAACCCGTAAGTGTCACTTTCAGTTGGGCAGAGTGGTGTTTCGTGTATGCTCTCTCGAGTTTCTTAGCAGCTAAGTCTGGGGAATCCTTGTCTTTTCCAGGGGCTGTGGGAATATGAACTTTGCTCGCAGGAATTCCTGCAACCAGTGTGGTGAGCCCAGACCAGAAGATTCACGTCCATCAGGAGGTGGGTAAAAACAGCTGCATCTCTTCTGAAGTGTTCAAAGTGTTAACATCACCTGCAGCTTTTTGACAAACCTGGCTGATGTATGGGTTTGCATTTTCCTCCCAGATTTTCGTGGGAGAGGTGGCTATGGAGGAGAAAGAGGGTATCGAGGGCGTGGTGGCAGAGGCGGCGATCGGGGAGGTGGCTACGGCGGTAAAATGGGAGGAAGGTAAGCTGTCTCTTTGCCCTTGCTTGGTTGCATAACATACAGACTGTGGAATTCATAGGGGCTGTGGGAAAAGAATGTTGTTTATGCGTGCACGTACAACTGTGCTATGAAAATATTCAGTACGGATAGGAGCTTCCGCAGAAAATAAGTCAGTTTGCTGGTTGAATGTGTTTTCTGAGCATTTTTTATCTAAACATAGAAGAATACACAGAAGTTGGCGTAGAGATGTTTGACTGGAGATACTATTTGTTATTTGCTTAAGGGATTCCTTGTAATTTTTTTTATTTCCTTTTCAGAAATGATTTCAGAAATGATCAACGCAACAGACCATACTGAAGACCACTGTGAATGTTTTGTTTGTCTTGATGCGTTTGGTAGTGAAATTGCCAGAGTTTTGCCTGCCGCTTCACCCATGGCCTCTTTGGATAGTGGAATTGAGTGAAACTAGATTTTTATGTTGGTGGGAGGGACTGGGGTGGTTTGGGAGGATTTTTTTTAAGCAAGACATTGAAATTTAATCTTGATTTCAACATTCTCCTCTTTTCTTCTCCCCCGTACCTTTTCAACAGGCCCTAAGAAGGAAAAGGATAAACTGTAAAATATTGCCAAAATATGAAGTGTTTTGTAATACAACAATAAATGCTGATTGTTTTATTTGTGAAAACTTAGTGTTTCACAGTTCAGTTACCTGCATTTCCTTACATACTCCCTGTCTTCCTGCGCTTTGAAGTACTGAAGAAAATCTCGTTTGAAGTGCTGCTGCTGCCCTGACCCCAGCTCTGGGCTGTTTGCAAAACTCTGCAGTTCAGTCGGTGGTGAGCCTGCTTGCTCTCTGTGCCCTCTATCCCAGACTTGTTCCCTGCTCCTTCGTACTTCCCTCTGAAGCTGAAGTCCTGTGCTGCCTGTGTTTCCTGCTCCGCGAGCTTCCGTGTGCCTTGCAGCCTTCCCGAGGAGCAGGCAGATGGCAGTGTGTTCTCGTGCTGCCAAGGAGCATATTGCATCCAGGCCAGGCTATCTCAAAAAACAAGGTGGGATGGCTTCAAAAAAACAAGAAGGTAATTTGCTAGATGTTGCTTTACCTTTTAATTGCTGCTTTTGAGGTGTAGGCGATAGCAAACAAGTGTTGGGTGCAGCCGTTTCATCCTTGAGATGCATGTGAGGCACATTGGGATTCAGCACTAGAGCAGAGGTTTGAAGAAGTGAGGGAGGTGAATTATCACTGCTCCTCGCGCTGGGACGCTGCCGCGCTGGGCTGGTGGGAATCTGTGAGAAGCCAGCCCTGCCACAGCCAGCTTGTGCCCAGTGCTGCACGGAGCTGCCTTGGCAGACGCGAGGGCGCGGTGGCTGCTGGCCCGGGTGAAGGAGGAAAGCGCTGAGCAGCAGAGGACACAACGGGATGTGTCCCTGCCAGAGGTTTCTTCCACAAACACCTCCCTGGGGCTGCACCTGGAGCCCTCGGAGCTGTGCAGAGAGAGGTGGGAGCAGAACCCAGCCGCGCCGGGGCGGGCGGCGTGTTGCCGGTCTGGTCCCACGAGGTCCCGGTGGGGCTTTCGCCTTTTCCCTCCCGGGGAGAGGAATGGCAGCTGGAAGAGCTGATGCTTTCAGTATTGGGGGCGACAGTTCTAGCTCCATTTAATGCCAGCGCAACGTCCAGCCCTGCTTTCTCCCTCGGGCTGAGAGCACTTCTGTCTTTAAACAGTCACTACCCAGCTGGATGATGGAATAGACAAATATTCAAGCAAGCCACAAAACTGCTGGAGCTGTCACCACCGCCACAGCTTGTCCAGCCTGCCGGTGATGCTGAACATTTGCTGTGTTCTGTTCTGCACTGGGACCAAACACAACCTGTGGTTTTGAAGACGGTGAAGGCATCTTCTTCACCAGCTGCTAGCTTGCAGAGAGCTGGCAGGTCAGACAGAGGCAGGGTGGCACTAGTTCGATGGCACGTTATGTGTTTTGGTTGCTTTTGGTGGGACTTTTTGCTGGGATTGCTCCTGCCTTTGCTGGATCAGCAGAGCAGGTTGCGTGTTTAAGTCGGCGCTGTGGCTAGCTGATCCTGTTTCTAGGGATTGATTTTGTAATACTGTGCAAATCAAATGCTTTACTGATGGTCAGCGCTGAGCGTAGATACTGGAATTGCTGTTGGATTTTTTAAAACAGGTGAAGAAATTGTTGACAAGTAACCTCCTGCTTCGAACAGCTAAATCAAAACCAAAAGGCACAGCTCATGAATCCTACTTTGAATTTATCTTCGGTAGGTGCTCTGTTAAGAATTTGTTAGGACTTCATGGAATAAAATTGCAAACTAAGGAGAACCAGGGCTGGAGGTCTGCCAGAAGGTGGAAAGCCAAGAGCAGCTCTGTCCCCGCGGAAGGAGCAGGTTCTGGCTGAGCTGGGAATGGCTGGGTGCTGCTTCGTTCGTCGCTTTTTACGATCTATCCTCCAGCAGATTTTCTAAGCAGCGAGGTTTTAGCTTTGGAAATGAGTTCTGTATGGAATGCTGGTGGTTTATTTATAAAAACACATCTCGACGCTTGCCAAGCCTGACAGTGACTTTATGGAGAAAAGCGTAACGGAGGGATGCCAGCGTGGAGGCACGCGATGGTTACAGAGCTGAAATGCAACAAAAATAGTTAATTTAGGAGACAGCCGCATTCCCGTGCTGGCTCCATACAGCCAAACCCACCTCGCCCCGAGAAGTAATGCGACTTCACGAGCTGCTCGAATACCACAGTCCTGGGAGAGATCCGGGAGCAGGGACTGAGGCCAACAGCTCGAGTCTGTGGGGTCCGGAGGCCGGGATTCAGCCAGCGCTGCTTTGCCTAATCTAGAAATGATAATTCCCATTTCCAGGGTAACCGAGAGCTCGTGTGACGTGGTCTCCAGCAGATAGTGATGCTGCTGCTGCTGTAGAAATGGCTTGTAAAGCCCTTGTAATAAACCACAGCCGGCAGGACGTGCCTGAAGCTGCAGAAGGGTTTAAAAGTCCCCAGTTCGTGCGGATGTACTGGTGTCTGCTGGAGCTCTGGGGGCACCCCGATCCTAGAAAGAGAGATCCGTGGTTTTAGCCGTCCTCTGAGTAAGTAACTTGTGAGATTCGGTCAAACTGCTCCAGCAAATGAAGCACAAATTGTGTTGATGTATTTGTAGGAGGGCTCTGAGCTCGATGCAGCTGCCCAGGAACTCCGCACACAAAAGGTAAAGCCAAGGAAAATATGCACGGATTTTGCTTTTTTTTTTTTATTTTTTTTCCGGAACACCCTTCTTTTCCTGGTGCTGTTGAAGATAGGATACGGGAGCAGACAGACTTCTCACCTAGCGCATTAAGGACGGGGGGAAACCCTTGAACTTGGCAGAACTTCCCGTGCACAAAGTCCCCAAGAAAACTCTCTTAAAGCAGAAAAACTTCACCCTTGTGCCAGCCAGAGCCAGGGGAATGTAAGCTGCTCATGCCTTTGTAAGGAATTTGGCTCTGGCAGGCTGGGGTCGGTGCCGGTGTTGGAGGGCAGGAGGGAGAGCCGGCTCTGTGACGCTGCCCGTCGCAGGTCAGCTGAAGCGGTCGTAGCTCCAGCCCCCGTTCAGCAGCAGGGTCGGTGTGTTGGACATTGACACAGGACCCAGCTGCTGCAGCGGCTGTTGAGCAACGAACATCTGAGGAACGGCTGTTCTCCCGAGGCGGGGTCTCCAGGGGATGGAACGTGTTCTTGCTGCAAAAGCGTTCAAAAGATTTTGAACTGGCCGTTCCTGTGCATCGCATCCATCCCGGGCAGGCGCTGCCCCGGAGGAGTCATGGTGTTGCTATTTGCTTATCGCTTGCGGTAAACACTAAAAGCTGCTCCGAGAAATCGCACGTCATTACAGTGCGGTTTCATCATGTTGGTTTATAAACTCCTCTTGGAGCTCACCTCTGCCGGCAGCCGGCGGTGATTCAGGGGCGGCTCGGCTGTTCGCTGCCTCCCCGCTTCCAGCCTCCCGCCTGCGAGAGCAGCGCTCAGCTCCCCGGGGTGTGCTCAGGGCGCTGGGCTGGTGTCGTTACATCAGGAACCCCCAGTTTGGGCTGTGGAGGCATCTTAGGAAAGGGTTTAGAAACCAAGGCAGCTGTCTCCATTGGCACTTTTTGCCTTAAATTCGAAGGAAATGGGATTTTTGCCTAGAACCTGAGCAATGGGGAATGTTTAGGCACCCAGAGCTTGGCTGGATGTATTTATCGTATTTATGTTTTCCAGTAAAACTTTGTCAGCTATTTGCCACAGGCTTCACTTCTCGCGTTTCAGTTTTGGGGTAGAAGTTACAAGGATTCCAACTCTTCTGCCTCAGTTCTGAGCTTTCACCCGATGCTGACGGAGCTGGAAATGTGTTCACCTTTCCCAAAGCTCCTCTGTTCCCGATACCCTTCTGCTTACAGCAGCTGCACAAACATCTTTATACTCCGAGCCAAAAGTCTGCGGAGAACGGTGATTTGGCACCGCCCAGGCGGAGCTGTATTCTCCATCCCAACGCCAAAACCCCCAGGACTGATGCAGCCGCCCCGGGAAATGCCAGGTCGGGAAGCTGGCCGTGCCGGGGGCTGCAGGTACCCTCGCGGCCGCTTCCCCCCGTCACAATGAGCCCAGGAGGGAGTTTCCTGCTCCGCCTGGAGCCCGGCCAGTCACTTTCTCATCATCCCCATTCTTAAGTGGAGGAGCAGATGGATCAGTTGCTTCCTAGAGACGAACCAAACACGGATGCGCCTGCAGACAGAGCCGCTCTTGTTTGGAAAGGAAGTGTTGTGCTGACCTGCGCGAGGAGTCGCTGGCCCTCGGAGCTCCGGAGCGAGGCCAAATATTCCCTTTTTTCCCTTTTTTCCCTTTTTCCCCTTTCGCGGTGCCAGCCGCTCCCTGTGCCCGCCCGGTAGCCCATCGCTCAGCGCTGACTGGCCCAGTCCCAACCTTCTCCATCTCTCCCATCCCCATTGTTCTCAGCAGCTGCCTTATTTTGCCATGTTCTGCGCATCCCTCGCTCTCTCCCCTCCCAATCCCGCTTGCCTTCCCCGGGGCCGGTCCCTGCCCAGCTGACGAGCAGCGTGTTACGGGATCCCTGCGGAGCTCCTCCAGCCGCACTCACCAGCTGCTCCTGCAGCTTCGCATTTTGCCGTGAGTCAAGAGGAAGAGGCCTGGGAGCTTTAAAAGAAGCGTGTGGCTGGAGCTGGCATGAAAACAAAAGCAGATATAAGTCACATCCTATTTTTTTCCCCCCCTCCCCAAATCCAAAGCAGAATCAAAACATCCTTTTGCTTTAGTGAAATTAAAACAAAATAGTGCAGGGAGTAAACAGAGCTGGTAACGTCGCTGGAAAGCGCGGGGTGCTGGCTGGGTGCGAGCTGCAGGAGGGGCTGCGGTGCCCGGTGTCCGTGGGGGGCCAGGTCCCACTCCTGGGGGGAAATTAAAGCTTAAAGAGTGCGGAGCAGTCACCTTGAGCGGGGGTTAGTTTGTAAAACTTGAGCGAGCGCTGTCTGGGGGTGTTTTGGCTGGACCCCTGACGAGGGGGGACTTTGCTTGTCCAGCCTCCTGCTCATGGGGGTAGCGCTGGCTGCTGTCGGACCCCTGCATCCCAGCCCTCGCCCGCTCTGACCCACAGCGAGCGCAGGTTTAGGAAAAGCTGGCCTTGCTCTCTCCTTCTTCCCCCGGCTTCAGCTCCAGCAGAGCCCAAGCCGAGCTGCCCCAGCTCAGGGGGGGTTTGTCCCAGGACCCTCACCCAGAGACACAGCCCCCGCAGCGGGACCCATCCTGACCCGGCCACCCGCTGCGTCCTGCTCGGGGACAGACGGGGCGAGGCAGGGATGCCCGGTGGGAGCAGAGACACTGCGGGGGGGGACCAAGAAGGGTCCATCCTGGGTGCTACAGTGGAGCCAGCCGGCAGCAGGGTGAGTCCCGGGGCAGCCCCCCAGCCTTGTCCCGATGCCTGGAGGGGAGAGGGGGCTTTGGGGGGGGCTGGACCCCCCAGGGAGGATTTGTCCCAGAGCCACAGCCCCCCTCTCACGCCGCTGTTTCCCCCCATATCCGTGCGTGGGGGGGATTTTGGGGCAGGGGCATCGCCCCGCGGAGCAATGACACGGGGAGAGGGGATTTCCCCGGGCTGGGAGCGCGGGGGGGTGCGCTGCCGGCAGCCTGCGGGAGGAGCCCAGCGCTCGGCCGGGGCTGGGGCGGGTCGGGGCCGCCCCCGGGGCCGGGCCGGGCCGAGCGGAGCGGAGCCGGGGCCGCGGGGTGCGCGGAGGCGGGATGGGGGCGCGGGGCGCGCTGCGGGCGGCGCTGGCGCTGGGGCTGCTGGCGGCGGCACAGCCCGGCCCGGGGACCCGCCAGCGCCGGGACGCGGAGGTACGAGCGGCACCGGCACCGGGCACGGCGGGGGGACAACGGGCCGGGGGGGAGCGGGGCGACGGGGGCTGGCACCCCCCGGCCGGGGCGCGCCTGTGCTGGGGCGCGTGTAGTGGGGGTGCTATAGGGGGTGT
>WKFP01014306.1:430949-463350 GCA_011057875.1 Pterocles orientalis | reverse complement strand
CGGGCAGCGCCCGGGGGGGTGCAGGCAGGGATGCCCGGGAGGGAAGGAGGCTTTGCCCGGGCAGGGATGCAGGCAGGGATGCTCAGGAGGGATGCAGGCAGTGCTCGGGAAGGGATGCGGGGATTGCCCGGGTGGGGAGGCAGGCAGAGATGCCCGGGAGGGATGCAGGCAGTGCCTGGGGAGGGATGCAGGCAGGGATGCGCAGGAGGGATGCAGGCAGTGCTCGGGAAGGGATGCGGGGATTGCCCGGGTGGGGAGGCAGGCACTGGTCAGGCAGGGATGCAGGCAGAGATGCCCGGGAAGGATGCAGGCAGTGCCCCGGGAAGGATGCAGGCAGTGCCTGGGGAGGGATGCAGGCAGGGATGCCCGGGAAGGATGCAGGCAGTGCCCCGGCAAGGATGCAGGCAGTGCCTGGGGAGGGATGCAGGCAGAGATGCCCGGGAAGGATGCAGGCAGTGCCCCGGGAAGGATTCAGGCAGTGCCCGGGGAGGGATGCAGGCAGGGATGCCCAGGAGGGACGCAGGCAGTGCTCAGGCAGGGATGCAGGTAGTGCCCATGGAATGAAGGAGGCTCTGCTCAGGCAGGGATGCAGGCAGGGATGCCCAGGAAGGATGCAGGCAGCACCCGGGGACGAAAGGAGGCTCTGTTCGGGCAGGGATGCAGGCAGTGATGCCTGGGAAGGATGCAGGCAGTGCCCCAGGAGGGAAGGAGGCTCTGCTCAGGCAGGGATGCAGGCAGGGATGCCCAGGAAGGATGCAGGCAGCACCCGGGGACGGAAGGAGGCTCTGTTTGGGCAGGGATGCAGGCAGCGATGCTTGAGAAGGATGCAGGCAGTGCCCCAGGAGGGAAGGAGGCTCTGCTCAGGCAGGGATGCTCAGGAGGGATGCAGGCAGTGGTACCCAGGAAAGATGCAGGCAGTGGTACCCAGGAAAGATGCAGGCAGTGCTCAGGCAGGGTTGCAGGCAGTGATGCTCAGGAGGGATGCAGGCAATGCCCAGGTAAGGAAGGAGGCAATGCCCCGGAAAGGATGCGGAGAATGCCCAGACCAAGTCTTAGGAAGCCAAAAGGGACAGCGGGGAGCTGTCACTGGGAAAAGACCCTCCCGTGTCCCCCCTGAAGTGTGCTGGCTGTGACCCCGTCACCCCTTCCCTCCCCAGCACCCAGCAGGGAGCCCCCTGAGGCCAGGCTCCTTCTGGGAATCCCCTGGCACCTTTCCCTCCTCTGCCACCGCTGCCCAGTTTGCTCTCGGGCACATCACCTCACCCTGCGCTGTCCCAGCCCCCAGCAGGGCTGGGGGGTGTCTCTGTGCCCCCTGTCACCGGGGAGGGGGGCTGCTCTCAGTTCGGGGTGGTGCCAGGCCATGCCAAGGGAGGGAAATTTCAGAGGCAGCACCTGCCTTTTGGGACACCCCACACCGAGCATTTACCTGTGTGCCGGATGGAAGATGCTGGTCTCACCTCCAGGGATGATGGATGGCGACGACGATGCTGGTGGCACCTCCAGGGAGCGCGGTCCGGGCCCTACAACACACTGCTGACAGACGCCCAGCACCTCTCTACTCCTTGAAGTCGACTCCAAACCCCACTCCAGCTCCCCGTGACACCAGCGAGCACCAGGATGTCCCCAGGGGGCTGGCGGTGACCGGACAGACTCAGCTGCACCCAAACACCGGCCACGGCACGGCCAGGCTGCCCCCAGCCGAGTGGGCACCGTGGGCTGGGAAGAGCATTATCTCCAGGGGCTCCTCTGCGGGACGAGGAGGGGGTTCAAGTGGAGACACACTGCCACATCCTTCCCGGGGGAAAAGGGGACAGCAGACACAGACCCACGGCTAGGCAGGACAAGGGCAGGTGGCAAAACCTTTGTGCCACTGCACTGGGCTAAGGGAGGCAGAGCCCCTGTCAGTGTCTCACATCACACCCAGGCTTTCGGAGATTTGGGGCTTATTTCCCCACGGAGCTGCCTGATGCTCGCAGCCAGGGCAATATTTCGGTGTCCCTGGGGGTTATCACCAGCCCTAGACGCTGCTCATCCTCCCCGCATCGCCATAAAGCCGCCCTGAGCCCTGAAGTATTTCTGGGAGAGGGCAGGGATCGCAGCAGCACATGAACTCGCCTGCACAATCCAGGCTCCAGCCTCGGGGCTATTTTTAGCAGTTCTCTCCGAGATGCTCTTCACTTGCAGTTTTATTTGTGAAATTTAATATAGGAGGCAGCGGGGAGGGGAGCGGGGCTGGATCCCGGCACGTCCCCACTGGCTGGGAGGCTCATCCCAGCCTCGGTGACAGGCGACTGACACAGACCTAAAATCATCCGTCAGAGAGCTCCCGTGTCCTGGCACGCAGGCGGCAGCGGGGGACAGGCAGAGCCACGACTGGGGGGACAGCAGCCAGCCCCCGCCTCCGCCACAGCCTCCCAAACCCTTGGGCGAGTCCCTGCCTCTCCCTGTGGGCTCGGGGACCCGCTGTCACCCCGCGCTGGCCACGGAGCAGGATGTGTGCGAGGCCGGCCGGAGCAGCAGGGACTTTGGGGAGCCCACGCAGCCCCCCAGGGCTGGCCCCAGCTCCAGCCAGAGCAGCATGGAGCAACCCCACGGTCCCTGCCCCACGGCGTGGGCCTCAGGAAGGGGGAAGGCTGCGGCATCCACCCCCACGGCAGCATCGCCCGTGTCCCCTGAGCTCCCAGCACCGGCGGCTAATGAAGTACAGCGTGGCCCAGGGTCAGCATGTCCCCGTTTACGGGACAGGAGCGTGCCGGCTAACCCAGGGCAGCAGGAAAGAACAATTCCTCCCCGGGAAGCCCCTGGCAGAATGGGGAGGGAGGGAGAAACCTTTCCCTGTGCCACGGGACACAAAGGAGCCAGCGGCTGATGTGGCAGAGCCCCGAGCATCCCCCAGCAGCTTCTGTTCCTGCTGGGCCAAATGCTGCGCCGGGCTCAGCCCAGCACCAGGGCAGGAGCGGACCCACAGCAGGGGACAACCATCCCATCCCCTCCCCTCCCAGGCACACCAGGGGTGCACAAAGGGACACGGCAGCAACAAGAGTGACCCCAAGCCCCTCGAGAGCAGCACCTCCCAGACCTGCTCCTTGCCTTGCTGCACTTCTGGCGGCTTTAAGGGCTGAGCTGGGGCTGCCTGAGCTCGGCTCTGGGCTGGTGCAGAGGTTTTGCAGCCCAGCCCATCCTGCCTGGGGCAGGACCAGCAATGGCAAAACCCCCTGGAATCCCAGCACTGCTCCAGAGCGATGTGAATGCATCATCGACTCAACATGATTTTATAACTTCCTGGCAGGGAAAGCAGGTCACATCACCCACAGCCCCCCTGGGGCCCAGAAAGGGCGAAACGGTACACCCATCTTCCTCCCGCTCCTCATCAGAGGCCGTCCGTGCCCGTGCCCCCTGCAGCCCCGCGCCCCCGAGGTGAGAACAGCAGCAGCCAGAGGCAGAGGATGGAGGATGCTTGCTACCTCCTCACCCTGCAAGCCCCTGTTCTGGGGGGCTCTGCTGCGGAAAAGTGGCTGATGAAAAGCTCCCGGTGAGCAAACAGCCTCCTTCCCCCCCAACCCCACCTGCTCCATCAGACAGGGTGGGAAGCAGGGGAATCGCATCCTCCCCCCAGCCCCACGGAGCACAGGCAGCCGCAGCACGGTGGAAATGGGTTTATTGACGCGGACAGCAGCCCGAAAGAGCAACACGACGACGCGGCGAACACTCGAACGAGCAGCACGGCGGGAGAGGAGGGCAAAATGCCACCGAGCGAGCCCAGAGACACCCACGTGCCCAAAAAGCTGGGAAGAAGTTTGGCAAGAGAAGGGGGTGCTCACCATCCCCTCCCTGCGCGGGAGCCAGGAGGGAGGCTTGTGTTTGTTCCCGATCCTCTACCATCTCCTCCCTGCCCCGACACAGCATCACACCCCATGCCACTGCTGCTTCATTAATTGCTCTATTAATGACTTTCGCAGTGTCCCTGCAGGGTGTGGAGTTAATCACCTCCCAGCACCCGTGGGCAGGGCTCAATGGCTGGATTGCTCCAGCTCTGCCCAACTTCTTCCCCAGTCAGGGGTTCCTATGCAGAGACACCCCCTTCCCTGGGGTCCTGCGGCTCCCGTGCCCCCCTGGTGTCCCTGCCAGGGCACTGTGACCTTTCCCCAGCGCTGGCTTCGTGGATGCAGACTGCCAACGCCCTGATGAACCCCCTCCCACCGTTAAACATTTATTAACTTTAAACGTGGCAGCTAGAAAGACAACATGGGGTTGCTATGCGCAAGAGCTTTGCTCGCTGGGGAGGAGACGGCATCAAAGCATGCTGGGGAGGGCGAAGCTGGCGGGGTTAGCGGCTTGGTTTAAGCAGGACGAGCGATGGATGGAGCAAGGACATGCAAGAGGCTTTGCTTTCGCTGCTGTTGCCGCAGCACTGAGTGGTTGCAATGTGGGGAGTCCACAGCCCTGGACGGGGAAGGGAAGCAGTCTGGGCCCTAAGGACAGGCAGGAAAAATGGGCCAGGGCAGGAGGCTGCTTGGGACAGGGGAGAGAGCAGGACCCCACGTGGCCCTCGGTACCGTGTGCCCCTGGGCGCAAAGAGCCAAGCTGCAAAGAGCAGAAATGCTTCTGCGATTTCGGGTTGACTAAATCCCCAGGCAGGCAGGGTGCAAACACCCCTGAGCCCAAACCATCCCCTGTCCTGCCACAGCCGGGGTTTGGGGGACGCTATGGGAACGGGGAGAGCTGCTCTGCACCCCGCAGCACCCAGGACACCGCCAGAGCAGCCCCTCGCCGCCGGGAGCCCGCAGCCCTGCAGGGAAGCAGCGCTGCCACGTGCGGATGTACCAGCCTCGGGGATCGCCGGGGGTTAGGACAGCACTGGGTGACGGTGGCACAGCTCAGGGGATGGCCGAGAAGGCAGCTGGGCTGTAGCAGGCATGGAAAGAACAAGAAGAGAGGCTGCGGATGGGTGAGGATGCAGAAGCCAGACCTCAAGCTCTGGCAAACACCTTCTGCTCTAAGAGCGGGCTCGTTTCCTTCGTTATCAAACCGGGTCCACAGCTCCTCCCCACGCCAGAGCAGCCCCGCTTCTCCCATCAGCAGCTAACGAGCCAGGGAGATGGCTGGAATGAAAACACACCATCAGAAGCAGCGCGGAGTCTGCCAGCACAGGAGTAATAAAACCCCCTCGCTCTAGGGCTCCATCCGCCTCCACAGACCCAACCCCTGGCTCTGGTCCTGGTTCCCGGGGCTGTGCTCACCCTGCTCGATCCCGATTCAGGGCTCCCAATACTTCCTTGGAATCACCTTCCCTTAAAGCCAATTACAATAGAAAAACTCAAAAAAAAAAGTATAAAAATAGAAAATAAAGTGCAGTGTACGTTTTCGACATTTTGCCTTGTTTTAATGAGCCGACGTGTGGTTTTTGCTTGGTTTTGTTCCATGAGCGGTATTTTACAAAATCGTTAACTACACCTAAAGCCATTTAGAAAACACTGAACATTGGCACAACATGGAGAAGCCCAAGAGAACGGACGACGAGTGAGGGGCGAGGGGGGACGTGGGAGTAATCGAAGCAGTGGTTACAAACTCCATGGACGCTAAAAATATCAAAGGGGTTTGTTCCCTATCATCGTTAGCACGTGGATACTAATTGCTACCTTGTTTAATCAGTGCCTTGGACTGAAACCCTACACACGGACACAGCTGCTTCCAGTTGAGTGCTTTCCCCCGTGCCAGGGGTGGAGGAGGACCCGGGGACCCCTTCCTCCCCCCATTCCTTCTGCAGGGTGAGGCACAGGCTCATCTCCCGTTAGTTTTTCAAGATGGCATCGTAGGCCTGGTAGATGTACTGGGAGACTTCGGGAGCTCGGCATTTCAGGGAGAGCTGCGGAGAGGAGGAGAGGAGAGGTTAGCGGCGGTGCAGAGGGAGGCAGGAGCTCTCGTGCCGCCTCCACGAAGGCAGCTGGGAACGTCTGACCAAGTTGGACAGACTGCGGACGTGGCTCACGACAGCCTCACCCAGAATATTGCTTTTTTGGGTTCTGCTTGCTTCATCACCCACCCCAAACTGCCTTTGCAGAGCTCGCTCCAAGCAGGAGGAGGGATGTGAAAGCAAACGCCCACTACGGGGTTCCCAAATTCCTTCACAAACGCAGGTGTCCCTGCAAGGGGACACTGCCCCAAGCCCTGCGATGAGGGACTTGCCCTCACGTTGTACATCGCTGAGCCTGGGGGCTTCTAACGATCTGCTGCTCGGTCCTAACGGACACGAACTTGGCTGTTACCCCGCTCTAAAGCCAGGAGCAGGCTGAGACCAGGCTTGTGCCACCGATCTTTGTGCAAACCCTTCCAACGCTCGCTTTCACCCCGCGGGTCCCCAGACCATGGATTTCTCTTGAAACACCTGGAACAGCGTCCAAAAGGAGATAAATCCTCGAATACCAGGCTGCTCAGACACACAGGTCCTCAGAAGGGAGCAAAGAGAACAGCTGTACGGGTGCTTGGTGCCGGACAGCCTGCACCGTCCCACCAGCCACGGGCTGATGCCAGCACGAGGCCAAAGAGCCGCTGACATCCAGACAGCCGGTCTCCGCTGCAGGAACGCGGCAGGACATAAATCTCTCCTTGTTTATCAGAGGGGGAAGGGTGTCCTGGCAATGCTTTCTCGCTAATGTCTCTTGGCTTTCTATCTCTGGGTAACCTTGGCAAGTAGCTGCTCATTGCTGAGCAGGGCTTTATCCCAGCTCACCGGTAACAGCAGTGTCCTTCTGCTGTTTCTCCCCTTTTTTCCCAGTTCAGTGGGCACCCCTAACCCTCCCGTGAAACTACCAGGATACCCAAAACAGGCACGTTAGGCAGAGCGGGGAGAAATCGCTCTGCGTGCGAGGTGAGCTAGAAGGGTCCCAGGCTGCACCCCACGCCCCCCGCAGCCCGACACCTCACCGTGTAGTTGGGGTTCCCCGGCTGAATGCGAAGCTCAGCCAAGATCCAGATGCCGTTGGTGAGTTTCAGGGACTGGTAGAGCATGTCCTGGCCTTCCACGTTCCTCTTGGCAATGGTGTAGACGTTGTTGTTCTGCAGCTTGCTGGAGACGGTGTCTTCAGAGAAAAGGAAGAAAAACACATCCATTAATTCAGATTCGTCATCCGCAGAGACAGGAGAGCCCAGAGGAGCATTCCCAGGATGCAAGTGCACAAGGAAACGCTGCCTTCTGCCCCAGAGTTTTCCCTGGGGACAGGAGCAGCCATAACACAAGGAGAAAAAAATTCCAATTTGCTTCCACGGACCCAGCTGACTCCTTTCAGGCTGTGATCCCTTGTGAAGTACCTGCCCATCGCGCAGGGCTTTCCCGTCCCGCTCACTGCTCGCGGTCACTCGGGACTTACTGTCTTTATTGAGAGTCTGCAGCTCAGAGGGTAAGAGGACTCTGCTCCATCTCTAACCCCCAAGAAGCCCCAGGCAGGCTAACCTGGAGGCAGCCAGAAGTCAGAAGATGAAGAAGAACAAAGATCCTGCCTGAGGCTCGCTGGGGTGCCTGGTTCCGAGCTCCCATCCCAACCACGGCAGCTCCCTCCTGCTCCCACGTGCAGACACTTCTGGCCAAACCCATGTCCTACAAGCTAGTAACAATCCTTTTCTTTTTAAAGTAACCACTTGAAAGGGTAAAAACCCACAGGCTTCAGTCTCTAGACATCACAAGGCTGCGAAACAGCTTTAACACCCTGTACAACCTCAGCACCCACAGATGTGCGATTTCAGCTGCAGACCTGGATGTAACCACGCCACACGGTATTTCTAAGGACCTCTCAGAAGAACAAGAACAGAAGTAAATACACGAAACAGAAACCAGCGCCTCTGGCTGCCAAGGGGCTTCCCAGCACAGCACGCAGGAAGGGGCACAGTCCCACTCTGGGTGGGAGGCTCGGGGAGGAGGACTCCACGCCTGACAAGCATCCCCGGTGAATTCCCGTTCCTGGGGCCCAAGAGGAGAAATTAAACCCCGTCAAGCCCTCTGCCGAGGAACACCCTGCCCGTGCTGGGCCATTAGCAGCAGGTTGGGCACTTTCAATGGAAAGCAAGGGAGAGAAGTGGCCTTAAACCAATTTGTGCTGAAAGCTAAGAGACGAGGAAGGTGGGATCCATTTCAAGGAGCAGGACAGCGGCAGAGAAGCGGCACAAGGCAACCACGCAGCTCTAATCCATCCCTGCACCTCCAGACACTGAGATCCCCCAGCATCAGTGCCGGAGCTGAGAACAAACAAGTCTGTGCTGGTGCACGTGGGGATCACAGGGGAGCGCAGGGTCTGGTCCCGCACCAGGGAATGGCAGAAGCAGGAAAGAAAGGGCCCCACAAATCCAAACGCTGATGCAGAGACCCGGCCCCGCTGGCTCTCCCCAGGCAGCCTGGCCCCTGTGTCCCCAGCGGGGCTGAACCCCTCTGCTCCTCAGGCTCCACAGCAGCTGCCAGCAGGTCAAGGAGGGTTCAGGCATCCAGCTACCCAGACACACTCAGATTTAGGTTTCCTCTCTTCCCCAGTTACTATGGAAACTGGCAGATATAAGTAACTAATGAGATCCTTTGCTTAAAAACCCTCATTCCCTCTGTCTCCTCCTCCCACCTCTACTCCTCCTCTACACAACAAACTCACCCAGACCAGGGACACGAGCGATGCAGAGCAGTCCCCTGCTCCCGGGAGCGCGGCTGGGAGGGACATCACCCACTGGGGATGAAGCCCACGCTCCCATCTCCTTGTGCCCCCCCAGCAGCCTCCGGGGCTTTGCGAAGGCGCAGCGTTCAACGCAAGCACCCGCTTGGAGAGCTTGTAATTGTCTGCAAGGAACAGTGGGATTAAACGGGATTTTGTTTGTCCACTTTTAACAAGCTGAGGTTAAATCTCACCGGTCCGAAGATGCTCCGGACACGTATCCTGGAAGAGGAACTGCTGGCCAGGGTTCGAGGCTTTCTCCAGTCCTTACTCCTGCCGCAGCAGTCTCCCCCTCCGCCGGGGGATGCTGTCAGAGCAAAGGCATTCCCCAGGGAGCGTGGGCGCAGGGTCGGAAGCAAGGCTGCAAGCGGGAAGCTGTAATTTTGGCAGCTGTGGGGCTGCTCCCCCAGCACGCGGTGTGACGGCAGAGGAGGGGAGCGCTCCTGCCGCCCGGGGAGCGACGTTCTGGGGAAACAGCGGGCGAGACGGGGCCGCAGAGCAGCTACTCTGTGCCAAAGCCTTCAACCATGTCACAGCACACGCATAGTTTTTAAACATTTAAACAGCCGCAGCCCCTGCTGAGGGGCAGATTTCCAGGCAGGGGTGTGCAGGGAGGGAAACTGAGGCAGGGCAACCTCCCGGGAAAGCCTGTTTTCCAGCTCCCTGCCTGACCTCAGTTACCTCCTGAAGAGTACAAGAAACCCTACAAAACACACCCTGTCTCAGGAAACCCCACAAAACACACCCCACCTCAGCCAGACGCCCAGAGCGACCGTGAGCAGGCTGGGGTGCTGATGCTCGGCTCGACAAACCCCTCCTACCCCCTCTCTCAGCACAGATTTGGGGACGG
The DNA here is from genome assembly GCA_011057875.1 of Pterocles orientalis. Lineage (NCBI taxonomy): Eukaryota > Metazoa > Chordata > Aves > Pterocliformes > Pteroclidae > Pterocles > Pterocles orientalis. The sequence continues at coordinate 453,813 of WKFP01014306.1, read as the reverse complement.
GCGAGAGCCTTCCCCCTCTCCCCCCAGGTAGCAGCTCCCATCCCTCCTGCACTTACAAGTGTCAGGATTTTGGATTTTGGAGATGGGGCAGAGTTGCTAAGCAACAGTGCGGCTGAAGGCAGGACCACTAACGCCATGTGACAGCACAGCCTATAAAAACCAGAGAAAAACCCAGAAATTTGCTGGGAGCAGAGAGCTGAGCCGAGCCCCGAGAAGGGCTGCTGGTTTCCGAGAGCGCAGCACCCACCGAAGCCCCGGCTGGTGCCGGGAGCAGGCAGGAGGAGGGCTGAGCCCCCTGCCCCGGCACGTGTGTCCCTGCACACGCGGGGTCTGTGACTCTGCCACCGGGAGAGCATGGTGGCACAGTCCGGTCTGCATCGGACCTTGCAAGGCAACTTCCCGCAGGGCTCAATGCTTATTCTCAAAGTACGGACACAAAGATTTCCCCATCACCAAGGCCAGGGAAGCCTCTAAAAGTCAGTCCATCTTTTTTTTTTTTTGGTGGAGTTTTGTTTCTTTTCTTTTTTTTTTTATATATATATATATATTTATTTTTTTTTACACAGAATTCTCTACCCTACCTCAGTCCAACAGCTAAATAGCACCCGTGGAAAGACAGACAGGCAGGGAAGAAGAGCTGGACAAGGTCTCCTCCCTTGCACCGAAGCAATCCAATTCTTTTCAACAGCACCTTCCTTCCGGGTAAAGCAACAGACATGCTTCAATCTTCTCCCAGACAGCTTCAGAATTTCCATTCCAAACTCACGCAGCCAAGATGAGCCATCAGCAACAACAGGAGTTTTCACAAAGGACACACAACCCAGAATCAACACCAACACCACACCTTGGACCTTCATGGCATTTTGCAACGAGCACTGGGTATCAGGAAGTAAAATTGAATCCCTATATTTTGTGCTGTGGTAGCTGAAAACATCTCCACACCGTTTCTTGTAAGACCTGAATGGTCCTGAGCAGCCAGCCAAGAACCGCATTCAAACACCAAACGCATCTGTGGGCGGGGATGCAGTGGGAGGCACTTCGGTCGATGCACTGACAGCACATTCATTTCCAAGACACATAACAAACACGGGTTCTATAATTTAATAAACGGTCAGGTTACTAGATTTGCACACACAGGAAAAAGCCACACCAGGGAAGCTTGCATACGATTGCGTCCCAGGTTGCTCCAGCAAGAAAATCCAATTTCTTTCTTTTACTGTTAGCAAATTACTCCGGGGGAAAAGACAAAGTGACCACTGCATACCAATAAAGCCATAATCAACTCCAAACACTAAAGCTGCTGTTTCACACTAAATTCTGGACCAGTAATAAAGCAAGCAAAGCCAAAGCTCCTAGAGCTGCTGAACACCGCAGCAACTAACTGCCTCCAGTTCGGTGGCATTGCATCTCCTGGTGCAAGGCAGCTTGTCCGCTCTTGCTCTGTGGGTTTGGGTGAGCAGAATTTAAAGAAAGAAAACCATTTAGCTAACCTGATTTGCATATCTTAGCTTAATGTAGTGGTCCTTTAAAATTTAATCTAACTTAGCATGTTGAAAAAATGGTGTAACCAAGGCAAAGCGAGCTTTAGCACATGCTCGGTTGCGGGGGAAACCTCCGTTGGTACAGCTGCACCAACCGCACCCGGATTATCTGAGCTATAACGGTCTAGGAGTCTATTTCCAAGCACTAGATTTATATTTTAATTTAAAAAAACCTCCCCAAATCAATTAATTCAGCACTGGATTTATACAAGATGAGAACGCTGGGGTATAACCGCGACCGTGTGCTTTCATGACAAGTTGAATTTCTGCATCGTTCTCTCCGCAGCACTATCACCACCGCTTCCGACGAGGCAGATGCAGGAACCGGAGCTCTAACGAACCCAAGATGTGCCGTGCATCCTAAGTGCACCTTGGCCCCACGACACAACTCCAGAGATCGCTCCAGCCCTAACGAACAGCCTCGGGCCAGTGCCAGCTCCCACCGCTGGGAACCTGAGCCCCAAGCCCCTCATCCTGAATTAAGGACTCACCTCCGAGTCACTGGGAACTGCGGGAACACCTCCAAGGGTCCAGAACTTGCTTTTTATGGAAACAAAGATGCTGGAGAGAGGGATGAGAGGGGCGAGCTCTGACCGTTCCGGGATACCTGCTCCTCACCCCGGCACCGTATCCACAGCTTCAGCGTGCGGTGCCATGGGCTCCCTGCAGCAGCCAAGATTTTCTGGCTGTTCTGTGCCCCGATACGGGGTGAGCTGCCAGGGACGGGAGCTTTTTCTGCCATCCTTGTTGCAAACCACCAAAGCTCGAGTCAATCCTGTTTGGCTTGCCTGGTGGGCACAGGATGGAGCTTTTCCCCACAGAGGCCTGGGAGCACAGACCCACACAGAAGCATCTCCGCTGACGGGCTGTGTTTATCTGCTTTTTGCCGAAGGAATAAAAGAAACAACCTGGGGAAAAGTCTGCAGCTCCCACAGGAGGTGCTGTAAGGTGACTGTTGCACAGCGATGGAGTGACAGCCCTGGATGTACAAGAAATGCACAAGCTGCTTTCTTGACAGATAAAATCCCAGCCCCTGAAAAAATCCCTGTTCCAAGCCTGCATCATTTTGGTTTAAAGAAATTCAAATTTCAGTTTCTCGACTGAAAAAAATCAGCATCCCCTGTTCAGCTGCTCAGCACGGCCTCCTGCACGCCTGCCCGTAACTTCATCCCCACTCCTCGCACGGCGCAGAAACAGCGCAGATCTGCGTGCTCAGGAAAGCAAAAGCTCCTCGCAGCTGGGAGAAGAAAAGCCAAACACCGAGGGTGCAGGGACCACGCTCCTGGGCACGCTCCGCTCCATCTGTCCCACGGCTGTATCGAAGCGGCTGGCAGTGCTGCGATTAGGGCACATCAGCTGGGAGCAGAGATATTTTTAGCTCGCAGCTAAATTCGCGTCACCGGGCTGGAATGGGTTAGACCGAAGCATGAACGGCGCCGTGCGTCCCCGAGCCTCAATGGCAACTCGCCACCGAGTGGGTGGGCTGGCGCTAGGCATGAATGACTTCTCTGAGCGGGTGCGAGAGGAGGGATAACGATTCACACGGCGGCTGCACACCTCGACAGAGCTGGCGGCGCTCAGCAGCCTTCTGTCTGCGCCGAAGGGTTGCGAAAGCCCAGCACCTCCCAAGTTTTAGTGAGGAGCAGTTGACATCCGCAGGCTTTGTTCCCGCAGCCCTGCCATGGCAGCCGTTGCGTACCTTGTTTTATGCAGCCGTATGAAAGCTGCACGTGGTGGTATTTCGTCAGACAACAGACCCAGCAGCAGCACAGGTCGAGAGCTTCGTCCTGATTACGCCTCTCCCACGGGAGTCTTTTGAACGTGAACCCAGTCCTTCCTCCACTAGGATCAAGTTCCTGAAGATTTTATACCCAACACAGAGTTGCTATTTTTGAAAGAAAGGCACCAGGCTATTTTCACTGATTTAAACGATCAAGACTGTGCATCTCGACAGGCTATCACCCTACCACAGCACGTAGCTGGACACGCACTCTTGCTCCGGTATAAGCAGCAAAACGGACTCAGCTGTCACCAGGGCTCACCCAGTTTATTTCGCCTCTGCCCCGACGCGCACCACCAGCCACTTGCCATGCTGGGAGAAGCCTCCATCCCTGAGGATGCGGGAAGCCCAGTCCTCCACGGGGCTCGGGGCCCGGCCGATCCTCGCACAGACAGGCTTGATGCCCTTAGGATGGTCTGTACGAGAGGAGGTTACTGCTGAGATGAAATCAAGCCGAGCAGCAGACTGAGCCAGGGTTGCACTGGTAGGTAAAATATCAGGGACTAAGACAAGCTCACAACATTTCCCCAGATTTTCCTCCTGCGAGCTATTGGCCCGCTCCTTGCCGAAGCCGGGGTGGTCAAGGAAGGAAACGGCTGGCGGAGTGGCAAGAGGGAGGAGGTGTGGGCAGCGGAAACACAAAAACAGAAGCTTCAGCGGATGGCAATGTTTGAAATCTGTTTATGAGACATGACCCACTTTCTCCCGTACACAAGCCAAGGAGGCTGGCAGATCTGCACAGCCCCGAGCATCCCCAGTGACGGATCGCGCTTGGGAGAGGCACTGCGTCCAACGCTCGTGCTAAAGCACCGAGAAAAGCCTCTTCTCCACCCGAGCCCTGGCAATGGCTGCGGATACCTCCGCAGAGAAACCGCCTGGCGTTCCCGTGCCCCCCCTGCGAGCTTGTAACGCGTTCTCCTCCAAGTACCACCAACCCAAGCAGACCTGGGCGAGCAGTCTGGTCTTGAGCTGGCAAACCCTCCCTGAACAGCGAGCACTGCCTGTCACTCCGTATTTTCTAACATTTTCATCTGGAGGGAGAAAGAGGCATGGGCCAGGCTGCGGGATCACCGGTGCTCACCCCCCCAGCCACGCAGACCCCCCTCTCTGCCTCCCAGCTACACCCCCTGCTAACCAGCACTGCAACACCCCAGCACCAAGCACGGGGCGCTGCCAGCATTGCGCCTTTGAGCTGCAAAGAGCTCTGAGCGGCGCAGTTAGGGCACAGCCGGGGCAGGAGACATCCCCGGCAGCAGCACCGCAGTGCAGGGGGAGAAGCTCTGCCAAGCCCGTCCGGGAGCAGAGGGAGGGCTGGGGGAGGCGCAGAGGTTGTTCTCATTCGAAACCCCACAGTGAAATCAAGTCAGAAGGTCCAACAGCTGCTATTTTTTGCCCTCTTACATGCTCTGTTCTTTTATATTCCAAAATAGTAATAATTACGAGTACAAAGAGACCCAGGGTTTCTGTCTGCAATTGAAGCAAGAGGGTGTTCATTGTGTAATAGCAGACGCGAGCGAACAAAAAGGTTACGGGGGTTGCAATCAATAGGGACATTTTTTTCTCTATGAAACATAGCAGCCTTCGCTAGAATCACCTGGCTCCTGTCCAGATCCTCTTAAACAGGAGCAAAGCTGCTACGCTGGCCCCATTCCACTTTTCTGCAGCCTCTCATCCTTCAGCAGCAGTAAGGTCACCCGCACAAGTAGGATGCTCACAGAGGCAACCAGACGACCGACCACAGAGCCGAATGGGATGGAGTATGATCAAAATGCATCAATACAGCAGCTAACAGCAGCAGAGCCCAACTCTGCTCACATGGCCCGTCCTCCACAGATGTCAAAACATTTTCTAGCGGCGTGGAGAGCTGCTCTTCCACAACAGACAGAAGAAAGCAGGTGCTGCAAGGTGGAGTGAGTGCCCCAGGATCATGCAGTTGGTTAAAACAGGGCTGGAACGCGCTGCCTGAAACAGCCGGTAGCAGGAGAGGATTGCTGCACAGCCCCAGCACTGCATTCAGCGTTATTGAAAGGAGCAGCTTTGCAGAGAAGCAAAGTATAAAAGAGAAAACAAGCCTACAAAGTCCAGAATGAAAGGAAGACACAGATAGGTACAATCTGGGATTTTGGATGTGCTTTCATGGGGACCCAGCTGAAGTTTGCGACTGAAACAAGCCCTAGGATCCCAGGCTGTTCTGTTCAATACCCAGCCCTGTGTCAGCCAAAGACAATGCCACTAACAGGGTGATGTCTAGCAACCACACATCAAACGTGTTCTCAGCGTGGTGGAGTTAAGCTACTCACCGGCGTTCAGGTGACAGTCTTTAATCTGGAACTGAAGCTCGTTTTCATTTGGAATGTCTTTCCATGTCGCAAGGAAGACCTGACGCTCTAGAAAGGAGAAAGACGATCAGCACTCCTGGATCCTCACAGGACCGGAGCTGGTTAATTCGTTAATTAATTAATTGCAGAATAATACAAGGTAGAGACACAGAAGATCTTTTGGTCACATTTTGCCCTGTTGTGGTCAGATCCAGGATTTGCTCCTGGAACAACCTCAGTCTCACTGTAAAATCAGCGAAGCTCTGACGGATTTTGGAGCCCCCAAACCAGAGACAGTTTTACCGTATGAGCTGTTTACAAAGAACAGGCAGGATTTGATAAAAAGGCAGGCGACCCACACATTTCGGGTTATGTTAGTGAAAGCTGCTCTTCAAGCCACTTCCCAGCCAATTCAAGCTACAGTTTAATGAAGGTGAACAGGAACACATGAATTACAGTGAAAGTGGTATGGGGGCAAATCCGAGACCTACTCGAGTGAACTAAACCCTCCAAAAAGCCCCCCAAAAAATCAGCTTCAAAGAAAACAGATCCACCTCTTGTCTGGCAGAAAGAATCAGAGCAAAGGACTCAGGCTCCGGTAACTGAGCTGCAGGACAACAGGGCCGGGCTAGCAAACCACTACAGACCAAAATTCAGGCTGCTGAGACGCGCTGGCACGAAGGCCACGGCCAAGCACAAGCAAATCTCAGCCCTGGGACAACTGCGCCCAGCTGGGTGCTGCTAGCACGGGCTGGCTGGGGGAGGCGGACCACAGACCCAAAGCACTCACCCATTTTGCCATCCTCTACGAAAAGCACGTTGAGAGGAATTAAGCAGCTGAAGTAAAAGACATCGATGTTGTTTTTCACAGCCACCTGTTAAGAGAAGAAACAGGGGGGTTGAAGTTTCTCTATCAAGCCCAAACGATCCCAGGATTTCACGCAGTCTCACCACCAGCCCGTGCAGGCTCCGAGCAGAGGCCAGCTCTGAACGTGAGACTGCCTGCAGAGATGTTCCTGAGCTTCTGGGTAGCTTCAGACAAGGGTCAGTCTCACCCCTCTGAGCAGCTTTTAGTGAAAATGGAGTGAGCACAATCTTCCCCCATGAGCATTTCACCAGGCTGCTTCAGAGCCAATTGCACTGATGGGGTCACAGCATTCTTGCTCTTTTCTGCTCTTGTTCAGCCTCTCCCTTCCCTCAGTTCTTCCACCTCTGATGCGTGTTCCTCTCTCTCGGCAGCACACAGCTACCAGCACGTCTGTCACGCTGCACAGGAGCTTCCTCATCACCTCTCTTTGCCATCTCACTCCTGAAACCCCCCCTCCAAGCCCCCGTGTATTCTCCGTTTTCAGCCCCAGCTCTCTCACGTCTGAACACGCCGACTCCCCGATTAGTCGGATCTCAGCCTGGACACTTTCTGAAGCGGGTCCACCGCCTGCACCTTCCTTGCAGCATCTCCCAAGTCCCCTGCTTTTACCTTTGTGAAAACTACACAGCGCCGGGGGCTGATTCCTGGAAGAAGAAAGCCTGCTACAGAGCAATCGGGAGAGGTGAAAAAACATCACTTGTCAAAAGACTTAATTCTCAGTGTCATTAAACTCTGCCAGCCAGGGAGATGCACTGGATTGCCTTCTATCACACACGCTTGCCGCGTTACCGACTAACCGAGCAGTCTCACTTCCAGCCATCCCCAGGCTGAGAGCCGAGGGTACAGCAGGAGCGAGCTGGAGGTCTGAGAAAGTGCACTGTCATAACGTGGCACAGGAGAAGGGAGCTCTGGGCTTGATTTCTATGCTTCTCACGCTCTCCTCATATCATCCCGCACAGCGATAGCCTGTCACGGGAGTACCGCTCAGCAGCTGCCTGCCGCTGCTTCCAACGAAGGCAACAGCCTGCGGGAGAGCAGGAGGTCCTGGGGGGAGCCCGGGATTTCAGGAGCCGTTTCAGCTCCTACCTTGAAAAATCCCAGAAGGAGATCTCCAATTTATCACCCAACTGAAACACAAACCAGACCACGCTAAATGCTGAGCCAAAGAAATGAATTTGCTGCTACAAAGATTTATGCCAAGACAAGCTCCATTCGCATTAATAATTATACACATTAGTGTTCTGCTGAGAAAAATCTATCATCCCATTGTGGCAGGTTTAGAAAGACGCCCCCAAATGTCAGTAAAAACAGCTGCAGACAGACAAGGGAGGGGAACAAAGCAGAAAATTCAAGCACAAGTCATCTGGTTAGACACGCACGCACGCCAGAGGACAAGCAGGAGGAGATCAAGCTCCCGAACAAACTCTTCCAGCAACTGGGAAGGTCCCAGAAGTGCAAAGACCAGGAGAAAGGCAGCTGTGAGCGTCTGGGGGGTTCCTTTCAGCCGTCACTAAAGGTAGCAGCTTATATTTAATTCCCACACTGCAAACCAGCTTAAGAAGGGATTAATTTAAAGCCCACTAAAACCCTGTAAATGATGGTGCAGCCTAGAAAAAAAAAAAAGGAAATGGTTTTCTGTGATGGGGATTGTCACACGCTTTGACTGCTGGCGTCACACTCGAGTCCAGTGTCTGAGCTGGAGGGGTAACGGCAGATCGGTGGCCGGGCTGAAGTGATTCACCTCCGCAAAACGGGGTCGAACAGAGCGGGTGAGCAGCCCAACACACACCTCTGAGCCGGGGAGGGGAGAGCTGGGGCAGGGGCGGCAGCGCAGCCCTTCCGGATGCTACACCTCGGTATAACTCATGGAGATGAGCCAGAAGAGGGGAAATCTAGGCTAAACGTCTGGGAAAATTTGATAATGAGAATTATTAAGCAGCATCAAATTCTCCTGAGGAAGAGAGAAACTCCAGTGCTCCGAGTATTTAAAATCAGCCTTGACAACGCTCTCAATAAGAGGAACTGCAGCGAAACAACAAAGCAGAGCGGGGACTACGCTGCATGACCTAAGATCTTTTCCAGTTCTGATTTAATGATTAATTGCCTTGCCTTAGAACAACAGAGATTACTTAGCTTTTGTAGCTAATCGTTGTTGCCATACAACAAGAGGGGTTGGAAAGCAGTGCCGTCTCTCCCGTCACGGCTCTAGAGGCACACTCCAAATTAATATGCTAACCCTGTCCCTGCAGTTAGAAGAATGCTATAAAAAGGTATCTGCTGACCTGCTTCTCAACTTTGCAGAAACATACTGAGTAAGCTGCTTTGGCTGTACGCTGGAGAGCTATCCAATTAAGATGCTCTGAAGTGCAATCTCTTCCCAGCAAAGCAAAGCAAGCCACACGCCAGCCTTCCCCCCAAACTGCATCATTGCGTTCAGCAATGACATCATCTGTCACCTTGCAAGTCACCGTCATAATGCAGAAATCAGCCGTCGAAACTTTCGCAAACAGGAAAGGAAAAAGCCACAGTCTCCCTAAACCTATAGCACTGGGACAGGACTGGTAAGTTTTTCAAGAGCAGCTTCCATCACGCCACACCACACACCCCCCCCAAACAGCCAGGCACGCAACGGCAGCGCTGCGGTCCCCAACATGCGGTCCCTGCAAAGGCACCTGCAGATACCTGGATGAGGAAACTCGCACCACGAAGAGGCTAAGAGAGGCCCTGCCAGTTGATAGCAGCTTTCCAAAGTTGTGCTTCAACCTTTGCGCTGCCCCATCAGGAGCATCCAAAGCCACCCGACAGGCTACAAAAGCAACCGCAGGCAGAAAGCGGATCCACAGCAGCACCTGGGAGAGACTGAGCCGCTAACAACAGCCACTTGCCAAAGAAATCCACTGCTCCTTAGGTGGGAACATGGACCCGAGACAATCAATGACAAGGACAGTGACACCAGTCGTTGAGAAGCCTCTCTCGGTTTGACATGCTCAAAAGGAACCTGCACTGGCATTCAATAAATCCTCCCGTACAGCCTAACTTTGCCTGGGGCTCTGCAGCTTTAACCTGCCAACCTGGACGTGAACTATTAAATCTTTCACAAGACCATCAGCTTCAGACATTTGAGAGCTGAAACGGAAGAGTTTTAAATAAAAATGACTTTCCATCTGCAACCTTTTTGAAAAGAAGGAAAAAAAATACTCTTACGACCTTGTGAATTAAGTCAGAGTACAAAACTTGTGAGGGATAGAAGTCAAAAGGTGCCAGATTTTCATGCTGAAAAGGTGTGAGCCTATTAAAGACTGGGACAGGGCTCCCAGTCACTTGTGTCTTGTTCATGATCTGACTGGAGGAACCAGCACCTCTAGAAATAACCCTGGAACATACTGCCTCACCTTGCAGCACTGAGCATCCTTCTGATGTCCTTTCTTGCAGAGCAACCTTCTGATAGCCAACACATGGTATTTTGGGGAAGAGGTACCCCGTAAAAACAATGCTAAGTTATTTTCTTCAACAGTGTATATTTCTGATGCCTTAAATCCCAGGCTTGAACATAAGAACCAACTTTCAAAGTCAAGTCTGAAAGCAACACAGATGCTTCCCATCAGCAGCCAGTACACAACATACCCACTTGGAATCCCATTAGCACTTGCACTAAATTAAGGATTTACTTCAAGTTGGGTTTTGCTTTAGAGCCTGGTAACAGCCAAACTGTTAAGGCAAGAAGAACTCTCCTCTGCAGAGTCATCTTTACCTCTGCCAGCACAAGGTCACGGTTTATTCGGTGGCGACAGTCTGCTGCTCCGGCTGTCAGGTGCCCCCAGGCAGTGCTAGCTATTCCACTTCATTTTGTTTGACAGGTAGGGTTCTCGGGATCCTACGGGCGCTCGGCAGCTGCTGCCAGGCGGATGCTCTACCTACAGGCACAAGTCTCGAGCCCGGGCAGCGGAGCCGTGCACAGCCAGCCAGGGAGCTGCGGGCACGCCGCTCGCATCCACGGTCAGGGAACAGCGAGTTACCGTGGGGGTTACGCTCCCATGCGTGCCTGGCTGTACTTGAAGTTCAAAATGTACATTTGATCAAATGTGCTGCACCATGTGGCAGACCTGCCCTTAATCAGCAAGCCAACAGCTTTCTGCAGCCGAGCTAGGAACTGGCCGCAGACGCCAAGCTGTGATCCGTGTCCTTAATTCAGGGAGCTGCCCCAAGGGTTCTCTTTGCTGGAATAAAACGCTCACTAATAGAAACCATAAAAAAATAACCTAGGCAACAAACTCGAGAAACCACCTTCCACATCTAGCTACCCAAGGCTGTTCCGTGGTGGCTGGTCCAGTAATTCTGGCAGCTCACACGCAGGCAGATATTTGTCATTTATCCAGCAGAACCTGAAGGGAGAACATCTGCTGGCTGGACTCGCTGCTCACGCCGATCTTTATGGAGAGTTGAATGTGTGAAATCTGTTTCCAAGTACAAGAGCTCTGCACTTGTGACCCAGGACACATTAACACTTCTGATGAACGAGAGCTCCCACGGTTCTGCATCGCAAGCGAGGCACTGGGGAGCAGAGGAGCACAGGTGACGAGTTACAGCAGAACTGAGCGCGGAAGGAGAAGGACGATCTCCTGCAGCAGCAAGACCGAGCTTTTCTCAATGAAGAAGCTGCACCTTCATCTGCCTTTACAGAAAGGTTTTGCCAAACTCATTGGAAGAAACAAAAATGTTCTGCACTTCTCCCAGCTCAGCAGCAAGGGAGAGGTCTGTGTTTCCAAGGGTCACTTTTCAGGAAGAAATGCAGCTGGCAGATCCTTCCCCTTCAATACTCGCCAGATCACTGTACAGGCATTTTGGAAAAATGAAGCTACGCTTCTTTCAGCTGCACGCTCAGTAGCTGCGACAAACAGCCCCAGCAGTCCACGGCAGGTAACGCTGGGGAATGCAACACACTAATTATCAATTTTGAGCGTGGATCCCACGAGAACGGCAATGCTCGGGGCTCAGGCAGACCAGCTACTGCTCCGGGAGTCCCTGCAGCTTGTTTTTGATCGTATCATCTCCTGCAAGTGGCTATCATCATCTCCCAGAGAGATTATTGTATTCGTGCCATGACAGGCCAGGTCTGAGCTCCGAAACTCTTGCAGCGGACTGGGTCCTCTTCCCCTGTTTCCAGGGTTAGGACAGCAATTCCCACGTATCCGAGGGTGTTCGGATTTCACAGCCCTTGAAAGGCCATTTATTAGGAGCAGTGGTTCTCTTGCTTTCATCCCAGGTATTTTCTCATTCCAAATTTGACTTGAAGCATCTGGAAAGAGTCAATATTCCTCACCAGTGCAAAACCCTATTCCAGAACCCGTCTTCACCTTTGAGAGCTCAAGGCCTCGGTGGCAAAGACACCCCATCCAGCCTACAGCCCATCAGAGGGCTATCGCTGCTCTGACCCTGAAAAGGCAACCACAGGAGCCTGTACGACTGCTGGAGCCATCTCCCCGGCTGGCAACCGAGCCACGGCTACCGAACACTCGTGAAGCTCAGCACAGCCTCTCGCACAGCTCTGGGCAAGAGCTTGTCACCGCTTACGAGCACCGTGCTCTGCAGAGGGGAACCACAGCACCCACAGCCGCCAAAAGGCTGGCAAGGCACTGCAGGAGTGTCCCCCAGCAAGTTACCAGCGCCCAAATAATTAAGTCAGATTTTCTTTAGCAGCAGGAACATTCCAAAGACATCCTGCCGGCAGCTTTTTAATCTTGGAGAAGTAAAAACGATGAAGCAGAGAGCAGGGACTGGAGCCTGCTCAGTCCCACAGTCCTGCGCCCAGTCTAACTTTGGCTTTATCCTTTGAGTCAATCACTGCCTGACCTGGGGGTTGAATCTGAGTCAACAAGCCGAGAAAATTATCATCACTATAACAGGATGGGAAGGAGAAGCCTGCTACTCATTATCACAAGATGCAAGGTGACAGTCAAACAGAAGACTTTTCAGTTGGGAACCATAGTTCTATTTTACCCAAGTAAGCCTCTGAAAATATTTCAGTCTTCCTCATCTTCTTGCAAAAATGGCTTTTCTGTTAACTTGTCAAATATTTTAGTTTCTTTCCGTGATTATAAACGTTAAGATCAAGCCAGCTGTACCGGGTGAAAGATTAGAAACGGTAATAAAAATAACCTGCACAAGACGTGAATTCATTGCTTCTGAAACACTTGCCTAAGGAACGTACAACTAGTCTTTGAAGTGTCTAATTAACATGACAAAAAGTTGAAAGCAATCAGTTTGGTTACTTCAGGACTTCTTTTTCTTGTTACTAAAACAAAACTCCCCACCAGAACAGGGGATGAACACAAGGTCCTCAGGTTCAAACCAGCACCGCATCTCCTCCAATGCTCTCCAGCTCAGAAAAACCGCATTAAGCAAATTCAACTTGATGAGTGTTTTGTTCTTCAATGAACACAGGAACATTTGTATTCTCTCCTCCTATATTATGCTATAAATTATTCCCTAAGTAGGTCACCAAAACGATTTCTGAATGTTTCGAGACAGATCATTTCTACATGAACCCACCAAACAAAACCAGAGCCTTGGCTGTCAGGGCAACGACAGATCTCCATCAAACCCACTGCTGTCAAAAAAGTAAGGGGAGTGCTCTTTTTAACTTGGCATCTGCTATCGTGATTCAACTCTTTGCAGAGAAATATACTATTACTCCATATGGCAGCTTCCCCAATTGTAAAAGGGCAGCCAACTTCCATGGCAATGAGAGAACTAGCAAATTAGCAACTGAGTCTGGCACTAATGAATGCTCCACTGTCTGAATATAAGGTAGCTGGAGGTTTCCTCGCATGTCTTCTCTTTGCTTTGTTCTAGCAGAAGATGCTACAAGAAGCAAATTGCGTTCCGATTCCTTCAGAGATTTAATAACCCAAATACTTCACTTCTCTCCCGATCAAAGGGAGAAGCAACTGGAGAATGTCTCGTTGAGAGAGTCCCAGGTGTTACAGAGGCACCATCACCTCCTAGAGACTCCCAAATTTCCTGCAGAGTTTTATCACAGCTGGCCTAAACGCAGTGATGCAACTACATCCTCGTGACCTGGGCGCAGAGGGGACCCAGCTTTTCCACCAGCTGGAAGAGCCCTCCGTGGAAGATAACACACGTAATTCATTCAGTGTCCGCACGCTCCCCCATCGCGCGGCTGAGCTCAGAGCCGGCGTGTAGGACTGCTCGTTTGAGTGCCAGAGAAGCTATTTCAAGCTGTTTGCCCAAAGACTCATCAATAAGTCATAAGCCCCAGAATGGAAGTCAAAAGGAGGGGAAAAAACAGTTGCTCAGGCAGAATAAATAGTAACTTCCATCGCACTCTCTTAACCTAAAAAGAGAACGAGCCGCTTCAAAATATTCCCCTCTATGGGCTGCTACGCTGCAGGAACCCAGCCTCGTTCCACCTCCTGGAGACTGGAGGCGAGTGAGACACGCTAGAGCAGAATTTAACCCGTCTTTGGGACACTGGGGAAATCACCCTGGAGGACGCAGTGACACAGCAGAGGCAGGAGTCACAGCAACGAGGAAGAGTCTCCTTCCAGGGAGAGCTGTCTGTCTGACCAGTGCTTCAAGAGCCACAGCCCCGAGGCACATCAGGACTGATGGAGACAGTCTCTGGTCCAAACCAGAGGGGAAGGTCTCCCTGGATCTGTCGTGCCTTTAGGAGACTGGCAGCCCAATCTGATAAAAAGCCTCTTCTAGGGAATGCTGTCCCCGACACAAAGACACAGCCTCATTAACAAAACATTAGCTGCTTACGTCATTTCTCCTCTGCCTTCGCTGGAACACATCTTGTTTGCCGTGGATTAAGCTATCCAGGGCAGAGATACGCCAGTGCCTTTGTAACGCACCCTGGAAATTAAGAGCACTAGAGAAATATTAATCACTCGGCAGTTGCCGTCTTTCCTGCAACTCCTGTAGTTGCCTCAATGCTTGCTGACAGCTCTCACTGCCTGCTCCACCACAGGCACGCGCTTTCTCTGTCCAGACCAGTTCCAGTTCATAAGCCCAACCAAACCTCGTGCCCAGTTTACAGAAGAGCATTACTGGAACAGAGACCTTGATCTACACAGATGCAAGTAGTGGGTTTGAGGTGTTTGAAAAGTCACAAAATTAACGAAGTCTCCGCTTCAGTCCTTTGGGGAGAGACTAGAAAAAGGAAGAGGAAGTTTTGGCCAGACCCATGGTCCAAATCCATGAGGTCTGTCTGGTGACCCTACACACATGGTATTTTGCTCCTACCACACTGTGTTGGGCCAAACCGGGCTGAGCACCCGCGGATCTCCCCCTGCCCTGAAGGAGACAATCCTTACCTGGAGGTTGTTCAGAGGCTCCATTTTCATGACTGGTCCCAGCGTGTTGAGGGGCAGGGAGACATCAATGCTTTGGTTTGGCATCAGAGGTGTGTGAATGGCCAGTGGGGTGCTCGGGATGACCCCGAAGCTGGGCAAGACAAAAACAGAAGCGATGAGAGCAGCACTGCGTCACCCAACGCCTGTTCCCCTTTTGCCAGGCACAGGCTGGCTCATCGTCCCGTTAACCCTGAGCTGCCCTGCTGTTCCAAGGGAGGAACACCGCTCAGAACAGCAGACACTCGAAGCAGGACAAGGCACGGCAAACTCAATCAGGTCAGTCTTACCGACAACACGCACCATCCCGCCCAGGGGACCAGCATCTGGGAACTGGTCCATTTCCCACACAGCACTGGTCTACATGCCGAGCAGCAGCCTGCCCAGCAAGAGCAGCACCTGGGCTCAGAGCACTGCAGGTAGAGTACATCCCGCACTGCACGGCTGTGATATCGTTAGGAGCTATGGAGGAAGGAACCGGAGCCAACACAGAACAGATAGCCAAGGAGGGGTGTGCGGTTTGTACGTAGAACAAATGAATCAACGCAGCCAGCTGTCTGGTCCCGAATGACGGCGTCTGGCTCTGTTGCTTGGTTTGAGGCTCTAAAACGCACTAAAAACCTGATACTGTCTCTGCACAGTCAGTGGCACGTGTATTGGGTACGTCACTCCTTCAGAAACCCAGAGATGCCCCATTCCTTGTCCTCCTTCGTTTTCAGCTCTTAAGGAGCTGAAACAAGAATATTCCCAGCAAGGGCCTTGCCATGGGATTTGCCTTCTGCAGCCATTTCACCTTGGGGGACATAAGCTCTAGTGTATTCCCCGAGACCCAGAGGGAGAACAAAGGTGTGTTTTGCTCCTAAGTGGCTGGGATATTACAGCACACTAGAGCTCCAGCTTTCTTTAATTTTTTTTTTAATGCTTTATCCCAAGGCTGCAGTGAACACGATTAGTAGCAGCAGGAGAAGGGGAAAAGCAATAGAAACTTTCCAACCACAAACCTTAATATTTAAACCTAAAGAGCCAGCCCACTGCAGCTCTTTCCAATGCACCAGCCACAGCGGAAAGCGGTGACAGGAGAACAGTATTTGTAGAAAAGTAAATAGTAGTAGATTGTATAACGGAGCGTGTGCCGATACGCTGCAGAAGGAGAAGCGGCTGTTTTACTGCACAGGATTTAAACTTCTTACATCCTTGAGAAGTACCATGTAGGTGTGGCTAGAGCACAGCCTGATGTATGGGGAAAAATCACCAGCAAAATGGCTTTTTTTAGGCCAATTTGCATGAAACATTTGCATATAGCAGCTTAGCAAAACTCCCCAGAAAATACAGCAGTCCAGGGAGAACATTTACTAAGACTTACTTAGCATAATGTCTTTTCTAAGTAAATATTATTCGTCCCAAGAAATCCCAAATTTGCAAGGTTAACAGTGACATTAAAGAGATGGTTTCAGTGGATAGAGAACCCTTTTCCAGTGAAGGGATGTTAAGAAATACGGGGAACATTTTAGTCCCAAGATATTCTTTACAGTCTTGATAAGAACCAGCCCGGTGCTGGCTCCAGGTAGCACACAGCAAACCACAAACTTCTTTCTGGGAAGACACCGTGGCTGTGCTGCCATGTCACATCTTTCAGCTGAGATGTGTTTCCGAGATCAATCTGTATGCTCTAAACATTCGAGTGGCTGCTCCTTCTGATAAAATTGTTCTGCTGCCAATTAGAGGGAAAACCTGTGCCATAGGCTCTTACCTTGCAACTTCTTCATTGCCAAAGAGCTTTATTAACGAGATCTGTACTCTCGGGCAGTCTGAGGGGCAGCACAGCAATTAAGTCAGGAGCTAGAGGCATTATGGATTGATACTTGTGCAGCTCAAATGCTTTCCTTTTTATCATCTCTCTTTCCCTGGGACACTTACTGGCTCTAAAACCACTAACCCGCCTAACAGCTCACGAGGCTGCTTCAGAACTCTGCAGAGATTAAATGGGGCAGACGCTGTTTCAGAGCTGGGGAACGACAGGACCGTCTGCTCCCTGTTTCCTCCCAGATTTATCAGTCTGTATTTGCAGCCCTTGCACACAACTGTGGTGTGATGGAGAGTCCAGGCTGTATCCAGCTGTTTCCATCACTGCATTACGTACCTACATCAAAGTCCTCCCTATACGCAGCAGTGCAGACACAGACTCCTTCCACAGGAGCACAGCAGCTTTTTAACACAGCGGACAAAGTGTATCGGCTCCTTACCTGTTCTTGTTGAACTGAATGGCAAAGTCGGTCATGTGCTGCAAAGCCTTATTGGTGAAGTTCATCTCCATGTAGATGTGTCCCTGCCGGTGACTGAACGTGCCCGAGATCTCCAATCCTTTAGCCTTCACTGCAGGCAACCAAACCTTGAACACAAGAGACGTCATTCAGCGTGAGAAGTGTGGCCTGAAGATAACAAACAAGCAGTTTTCCAAACAGCAGCAGAGTCCTGAGTTTGGAAATCCAGCTACATCGGCACACTGAGCCCACAAATGCTAACGAAGCTACCGGGAAGATAAGACATGGGGTGTTGAAAGGGTCAAGCTCACCAAAGAGAAACAAGCTTGCTGCTCCTAACCCGTGTCCACAGCACTCACAAAAGAATCCAAACACACTATAACATCAGTGTGCACAAGAAACAGGGAAAGCTTGCGTCCATCGCACTAACGCGAGACTTACCGAGGCTGCTGATGGACAGGCTTCTCCAAGGATCAGTTGGGCTATCAGAGGCAGGACAATACTGAAGTCTGAACCAAATAAAATCACAGGGCTGATACTATTAGCTGTTTGGGTTCTGGGTTCCCAAGTCATCTTTGTGAGAAAAACCCAGGCTGCAGTACCTTGAGAGCCTCGATTTCATAGGCTGACTTTAGCTTATTCATCCCTTGACTATCTAACAAGAGTGCTCCCTGCGGCTGCCCCACAGCCTGCTACCAGAACCACGGTCTGCATCTCCTGACCCCTCCAGGCTCAGGATGCTTCAGTCAGTGCACCTGCAATTTCTATCCCTAGCAAAGCATTTATCCACATTACTCTGCAGCATGCTCATCCCAATCGTGGGATTTTATCTTCACTGTCACGTTGGATTCCTCCAGATAAATGAATCTTCTAGGAAAGCTGTAGGAAATTGTATCCTGCCTTCAGTTTCCTGGGGAAACTTGCTAAGAAGTAGGTCTCCAGGAAAGCTGCTCTGACAAAACTGAAATTCTCATATCTTATACAAGCCATTCTTTACAGTAATAATATTACAGGCAAAATGAGGAAACTGCTAAAAATACAGAAGCCTGTAACTAACAGCTAACACGGTCTCCAGCACACCGTTACCCTGCCTGGGAAAATCCCAGGGCATCCCTCATGGGACTGAGTTGAACGAAGGTACCCTGCTAGCACCAGAGACCCACAATAAAGGGGACAAGGGAGCAATCTCGGACTTCTTGTAGCCTAAGGTAAGGCAATATACTGAGGATGGTTCTTTTTCCTTACGTACAGACTTCGGAGCCACGTATCCTCCAGGAGCCATGCCTATACCAGAGGAGAGCTCAAAGAGATCGTTGAGTCCGCTGCTCACCACCGCTGGGGTGGGTGAAGGCGCAAAGGTGGCTGGCACAGAAGAAGGAATGTAGGTCTGCCCCACCTGGAGGAGTCAGAAAGAACAGGCACTGATTAACATCATGTATGAAGAACACTATTTATTAAATAAAGCATGAACTCAGGCAATATCCTAAATATTTTAAAGCCATTTGCAGCATCCCCGCTGAATTATCAATAGTGCTAAATAATGCATGTGAATTCCAAAGCTCTTGGCAACTAATCCCTACACTCGGCTGTCACCCCAACCATGCAATAGCTTTCGCATCATTTTTTATAGCTCCAGTTACCTATTCCCACTGTAGAGGAATCTCTCCTCTCCATCTCATAAAGACAATATGCTTTCTGGATCTACCCTGCATAAACCCAGGGAAAAGAAAAAATGCTTCAAATCCTTCCCCAACTACAACAGTCACCAGGAATCTGCAAGACTTTGCGTATCCAGAGACAGCAAGGGAGTCACGGCTGTACTGTAGACTCCCACCCAAAGCCAGAGCTCTGCACTCTCAGCACTGCGATCCAAAAGGTTCATTACAAGAAGCAGAAATATTTGTCTCTGTCTGCCAGAGCACAACCTTTCTGCACGAAGGGCAATCCTTCCCTCTCAGGACTTCAATGATGGCACCACAGCTGGAATATTAACCTCGAGGTGCCCAGCTCCAGGTGGGACAGTCACACTCAGGTTAGGCTCTGAAGTTCTCTTCTTTACAGTGAGCAGGAAGAACTATGTGCTCAAGAACAGGATCCACCAGTCGGCAGCCCAGAAACAGGCAGGATGACGAAGGCAGGCCCAGGAAATACTGGTGACAGCCTGGGTCTGAAGTCTCACTGCTCTGTTGTGTTCAGGAACCCACCTGAGATGTGCTGCTGCAACCAACCCTTTGGACAGGGAGGACTGGTGGCTTTACAGAACTGTTTGGTGGGTTTGTGCTGGCCCAGGAAGGCAGAGACCTGGCTTTGGAGGTGTGATCTCTATGGAATAAGCACGTCCCACGTCCTGGTGCGTACTCCCTGGGGGCTACAGGTATGCTGGACCACCGGCTCTCCTCTGCTCTCATGCTGACGTTTGAAACGAATGCAAGATTCACAGGGAAAGAAGGAGAGAGAATGACTGCAGCCATAGCAGGGGTCTCTGAAAAGCCCTCCCTCCAGAGCTGAGTGTGCTTTCCTCACTGAATTCTCCAGGAGACTGCTTTTGCCTGGAGGTTGGAGGCACACTTCCCTCTTGCCCACCACCACCGTGCATCCTTTTTCCATGCTCTCCTGGAAGAAGCTGGTATGCATTTGAAGCCAAGGGTGCTTTGGAAGCAGCCTGGAAGTCTCCCATGTCCTGAGAAGCGCTCTAGGCACCAGGACATCGCAAAGCACAGGCACAGAGGAGGCGGCTGGTGGCAGGCAGAGCTCAGCACTGACCACACGTAGTAGGAAAGCTCAGAGCACCTGATCCTGACGTCCAGGAAAAATCTTAACGTGGCGTTTGGGAGGAGAAAAGCACTGAGTTCAGACAAGCCCGTGGTGACACTGGGTTAGGGTTACAACAGAACAGGCTTTGTGAGTAGAGAGGGAAGCATCCTTGGCCTTCCAGCTGCCAAAGGAGCTGCACAAGAACTGGGACACTGCCAGTGTTAATGCTGGTGCTCGAACTAAAAGCTCTGAAAAAGAAGAGCTAAGCGGAGTCAACAGCTCTGGCCCTGGCTGCTCTTAGGAAAGCCCAGGTGACAGCTGGACTCAAAGCAACATAGGTGGGGATTTGTGTGTTTCAGCTGTGTTTGTCCATTTTCAA
Organism: Pterocles orientalis; assembly: GCA_011057875.1. Lineage (NCBI taxonomy): Eukaryota > Metazoa > Chordata > Aves > Pterocliformes > Pteroclidae > Pterocles > Pterocles orientalis. Next base: position 433,537 of record WKFP01014306.1, on the reverse strand, counting down.
ACATCTCCAGGGATTTAAAGCATCTTCCAGCACACAATAGGTGAGGTTATGTTTCAAACCCCTGAGCTTTGAGCAGCTTTTTAAATTGTGGAAAAAAAATAATGGAATGGCACTTACTGCCGGGCTTCCTCCAATGCCCCCGCCAAGGTCACTGCCAAGCTGAAAGAGAGAAGGAGAGAGAGGAGAGAAAGACCGAGTTCATTTAAGCCAGGTGTCAGATGGCCGGAGAGGAGCTCAGCCGACTGCACTGCCTTGAGCACGTCTCACTCGCTTGCCGCGTGCAGGACAGACAGAAATGCAATGATGGGAAAGCACAGGGAACAGAGGGGTTTGTTTGGTTTTTTTTTTTGCTGTTGTGTGAGCAGAGCTGTTTGGAGAACTACCCCACACACCTACCGCGGACAGGAGCGTTCTGCAGGTTAATAAGAACAAAACCTCATCCCCTCTTGCGCCTGCCACCTGCACCAAAACCTCTGCACAATTCTTCACACATCGCGCATCGGTGCTTCCCCTTCAACCCACCGTGCTGGTTGCCAGCAGCCCTGAGCAGCTCCACAAAACCCAGTGGGGTAACTGGGAAATGGAATAAAAATAAAACCAACACGAAGCTCGCCTCCTGAAAGCTTTAGTTTTCTAGGGAACAGCTACGAACGATGGGAAAACAGAATGCATCTTGGCTCCGTTCCTCCGTCGTGCGGCTCTTTTCAATACGAAGGAAGCAAGAGAACGGGATACGTGCCGGCTGCTACAACAGCTCAGGTAGGTGGGCTTTGCTGTCCCTTTGAAGATGCTCCCCCCTCCCTTAGACAGGAAAAAAAACATCTTCATGATCTAATGGGCCACTCAAATAGTAAAGAGACCTTATGGTACACCAGGATATTTCAGTAATGATCTCTGCCAAGCTACACAGCTAGAGTTCGACTGAAATAGCCACAGTGTACCGCCCGCGCAACCCTCCAAACACCCGATTCTCCCTGGAGCCCTTTGCCAAACCATCCTGCAGCCCACCCCGAAGCCGCCTTACCACAAACTCCCTTTACAAAGCACCCACGTCGCTTTCGCAGGGATAAAACCCATTTTTCAAACATCCACGCCACTCTACGTGCTTGAGAGAATTTACCAACCAGGACAGGCTCCAAAGCCGGCTACAAGCGCTGTTGGGGAGCACAGCATCACTCCTGCGAGTATTTATAAAGCACTCGACAGATGACTGATAGCCAGGAGGAGACAAGCACAAATCTGCGGCGGTTATTCACTACAAAGACATCTCCAGGCTTATCTGTGTCCTAGGCTTTTGTTCAGGAGACCGTGGTAGTTGTTTGCCTAGCGCAGAGGGTTTTTCGGTCACATTCAGACAAGGATCATGCCCCGACAACACACAGGGAGGATGAAGCAAGCACGGGGGCGAGGCACCATGGGGCAGAGGCTGGGCTGGCAGACGGCTTTGCTCTTCCATTTCATTACGGTTTGGGGAGCTTGTTTGCTTTAAAAGAGCATTTATCTGGGTCAACAAAGGCTCTAGGTAAATTGTTCAAATATACGCTGGTGCGTTAAGATATTGGAAAAAATGTACCACACAGCTAAAGCAGAAGCTTCCAGGGCTGCCTGTGCTTAGAGCCAAAAAAGCTCCAACCTCTTCCCTCTGCACAACAGACTTGGAAATTCAACTTGTTCTGGTCCCTGCCAGCCTGTTCCCTGGGATATCTCATGGAAAATGTATTTTACACTGGTCAAGAGAAACCATCGAGCTTGATACTTCTCTCCCTCAGAGCACAGACAGAAAGGATAAAATGCCTTGAGAACAGCAGTGAAGTTGCAAGACTAGATCATAAGTAGCCTCCAAAAACCCGTAAAACTCAACAAACCCCTGTGCTACCCCTCTTCTATCCCCCAGCACCTCTCCTTCCCCTAGTCCCCACAGGAGCCACCTGATGCAGTATTAGCGGCTGTAAGTAGGTGCCAGAGAAGTGCGAATCACACACCATCTGCCTTTTGTTAAGAAGCCTCAAGAGCTTCTTTCCTGTGCGAGACTCGGTTTATCCCTACTTGAGGTCCCGGCAGAAATCAACAGCCACCTCTTCGCACAGCAACCCATCCCCTCGCTGCCCACGGCTCTGCGCAAGCCCAGCTCTTCTGGAGAGAACAGATAACAGCGAGCGATTCCAAAGTCAGAAGAAGGATGAGTCGCAGACCAGAGGAAGCCAGCCAGAAGATGCAAACCCAATTAATACCCAGTTTATAAAATACGGCTTGTTACACTGTCAGGTCTCCCCCACTGAAGCAGCCTGGCAGAGCCGAGCTTGGTCCTACAGACTGCTCGTGAAGCCAAGCCGTGTTCTGGATCAATAGATCAGGGCATTTACATCTTGTTACTGGCTCACCGAGGAGTCATAAATGCAAGTATTCCACCTCATCCCTATTCACAGCCTTACATGCAGATGAACTCCACACTTTACACCGATGGGAAGTGAAGTACAGAGGAAAAGAAAAAGAAAAGTAAAAAATCCCGTTCATTTCCAGATATTATTGTCTGCACGGATGATTTCTGGCACTGTTGTCTGAAGCAGGAGAATGACTGGTTTATCAAG
>WKFP01014306.1:381029-426992 GCA_011057875.1 Pterocles orientalis | reverse complement strand
TCAAATAGTAAAGAGACCTTATGGTACACCAGGATATTTCAGTAATGATCTCTGCCAAGCTACACAGCTAGAGTTCGACTGAAATAGCCACAGTGTACCGCCCGCGCAACCCTCCAAACACCCGATCCTCCCCAGAGCCCTTTGCCAAACCATCCTGCAGCCCACCCCGAAGCCGCCTTCCCACAAACTCCCTTTACAAAGCACCCACGTCGCTTTCGCAGTGATAAAACCCATTTTTCAAACATCCACGCCACTCTACGTGCTTGAGAGAATTTACCAACCAGGACAGGCTCCAAAGCCGGCTACAAGCGCTGTTGGGGAGCACAGCATCACTCCTGCGAGTATTTATAAAGCACTCGACAGATGACTGATAGCCAGGAGCAGACAAGCACAGATCTGCGGCGGTTATTCACTACAAAGACATCTCCAGGCTTATCTGTGTCCTAGGCTTTTGTTCAGGAGACCGTGGTAGTTGTTTGCCTAGCGCAGAGGGTTTTTTGGTCACATTCAGACAAGGATCATGCCCCGACAACACACGGGGAGGATGAAGCAAGCACGGGGGCGAGGCACCATGGGGCAAAGGCTGGGCTGGCAGACAGCTTTGCTCTTCCATTTCATTAGGGTTTGGGGAGCTTGTTTGCTTTAAAAGAGCATTTATCTGGGTCAACAAAGGCTCCAGGTAAGTTGTGCAAATATACGCTGGTGCGTTAAGATATTGGAACAAATGTACAACACAGCTAAAGCAGAAGCTTCCAGGGCTGCCTGTGCTTAGAGCCAAAAATGCTCCAACCTCTTCCCTCTGCACAACAGACTTGGGAATTCAACTTGTTCTGGTCCCTGCCAGCCTGTTCCCTGGGAAATCCCACAGAAAATGTATTTTACACTGGTCAAGAGAGACCATCGAGCTTGATACTTCTCTCCCTCAGAGCACAGACAGAAAGGATAAAATGCCTTGAGAACAGCAGTGAAGTTGCAAGACTAGATCATAAGTAGCCTCCGAAAACCCGTAAAACTCAACAAACCCCTGTGCTACCCCTCTTCTATCCCCCAGCACCTCTCCTTCCCCTAGTCCCCACAGCAGCCACCTGATGCAGTATTAGCGGCTGTAAGTAGGTGCCAGAGAAGTGCGAATCACACACCATCTGCCTTTTGTTAAGAAGCCTCAAGAGCTTCTTTCCTGTGCGAGACTCAGTTTATCCCTACTTGAGGTCCCGGCAGAAATCAACGGGACACCCCTCATCTTCTGCAACAGCCACCTCTTCGCACAGCAACCCATCCCCTCGCTGCCCACGGCTCTGCGCAAGCCCAGCTCTTCTGGAGATAACAGATAACAGCGAGCGATTCCAAAGTCAGAAGGATGAGTCGCAGACCAGAGGAAGCCAGCCAGAGGATGCAAACCCAATTAATACCGAGTTTCTAAAATACGGCTTGTTACACTGTCAGGTCTCCCCCACTGAAGCAGCCTGGCAGAGCCGAGCTTGGTCCTACAGACTGCTCGTGAAGCCAAGCCGTGTTCTGGATCAATAGATCAGGGCATTTACATCTTGTTACTGGCTCACCGAGGAGTCACAAATGCAACTATTCCACCTCATCCCTATTCACAGCCTTACATGCAGATGAACTCCACACTTTACACCGACGGGAAGTGAAGTACAGAGGAAAAGAAAAAGAAAAGTAAAAAATCCCGTTCATTTCCAGATATTATTGTCTGCACGGATGATTTCTGGCACTGTTGTCTGAAGCAGGAGAATGACTGGTTTATCAAGCAACAAGCATTTTACAAAGGGCATGATGGAAATGACTGAATAATTCTGCATAATCATGCCAGATGTTAACTATTCTCCCATTTCCTACTACACTCATCACAAGAAGCTGCAGGCGAGGAATCCAACCTCGAAGAAACCCACACACTGGTATCTGCACGGGCTCGCTGTGAGGGAGGGAAGGAATGACATATTGGGGTTCCTCAAGCTATCCGCAAGCCTTCCACTTTCCCTAGATGTCAGTCCTTGGGGGGAAAAGCAGAATTCGGATTTATTGCTTGTTTTGAGTCAAGACTCCAGCTCTCACCCCCTACAAAGCAGAAAAAAAAAAACCTCACTGACTCAGAAAATTTACCATGAGCCTCCTTACATTCCTACATTGCACCCGACATCTCTTCCCAGCGCCGGGAAGCTCTGACTCGCTCCTCCTGCGAGGAAAGCAGGGCTTGGGGAGGGTCTGCACGCAGCAGCCTGCTGCTCTCAGCTCCTGTGCTGGGGACCGAGCGCTGCAGATGCGTGCTGCAAAGCTCAGAGCAAGCTCGGAGGAGCCCAGCTTCACCAGAGCTGCCTCTGCCTGTGCAGGGAAAAGAGAAGTGAAAACGTATCTACTGCAACACTAATTAAAGGGGGGAAGTTAATAAAGAACTAATCAGTTCCCCGACAGATCCGGGGTGCCCTACCCATTGCACAGAGCTCCTTGTCTCCATTTTTCTTGCCTGTCACCCCCCTGTAGCACCAACGCTTTCCCCATTCAGGAACTGCAGGTCTGGGTTCCCCGATCCTCCTGCAAAATGCGGGATCTAACTTCATTCCCAACTCAAAACGACGGAAGAGATGACAACAGCAACGTTTGTGAGTAAGAGGGAAGGAGGAAGACGGAGGGAACAGGAACCAATTACGCATGGAGCATCCTCTCCCATCTGGGGTGACAGGCAGGCTGCAGAAGGAAAGCAGCAGATATTAGTCAGGCTCAAAGTGCTGCTGAACCAATTCCCCCGAGCTGGCAGCTCTCATTAACCGTTTCCATTCATCTCACGGGTGGACAGCCACTCCTGTCGGCAGGCCAACGTGACCCTGCCTTAGCGGAGAGCTGCCAGCAGCCCGGCGGAGCAGAGGGTCACATTAACAGCGCTGCCAGCCCCGTTCAGGATGAAACCCTCGCTGTAGGCTAGCGCTTGCTGGCCAAGGGGAACTTGTAGCCCTGCAAAGCCCTGATCATGAGCCCAAAGTTGGCGGGCTCGCCTTTTGCTGAAGAGCACAAAGCCTCTGCCGAGGACGCAGAGATGCCAGCTCCAGGAGATGGGCAAGGGATGAACTTGGCAACCAAACACACAAAGTTCTTCAAACAGGAGCACTCTTTATCCCCTCTACACCCATCCTGCCACAGCTGCACTCAAGCAGCCACATGGGTTTAAAGAAGAGGCTGGGGTGGACCCCGCACCTCTTCCCAAACGGCCTCGATGTCTTTGCTCTGTGTTAGCCGGCTCGGGCAGTGTTGCGGCTGCTCTGCAGTTGCAGAGCGCTTGCCCTGCGATTTCAGCTCCGTGTAGGCAGTTACGCTGACTTATGAAGTGCAGCAGCGCTGGAGTTACTGCATTAGGAGGGTTTATTTGCATCTTAACAGCAGCTTGTAATGAAGTGACTCTGCCAAAGCGTCCATGTGATGCAGAGGGGTTACAATCACTTCTGCAACATGACGTGAGGCATTTGGAGCTCCGAAAAAAAAATAAAAAAATCAGGGAGGCAGAGCCAGGGACAGAAGCTGCCACAACCACTGCTCAGCAATGGCTTTGCCTTGTCTCCACAGCACACCCGGGGCTCCCAGAGCAGCTCTGCATCTTCATGGAGCCAGAATCCACAGGCTAACAGGGGACAACTGCTGCCTCCTCCATCCCCCGCGTCCCAAACCAAGAGTCAAGCACCACAGCTCAAGGAGCCAGATGAGAGCCCACGCCAGCAGCACAGCAGCAAGGAACACGAGGCGTTCACCTCACACTGTGCGACGGGGCTGACCGAGATGCTGAGAGCACAGGCGCTAACAGGCCACTTGATCTGGGCTAATCCTGTCAGAGACATCCTAACTGCAGGACAAACCATGCGTGATCCGCATCTTCTGACCTCCTGACGGGCTGTGGATATGTCACTGCAGACCCCGCCGCGGCTCACACAGCGGCATTTCCAGTACCTCGTTCGCTGCCTGTTTTGTGTCTGTTTGCACAGCGCCAAGCCGGGCTTGCAGAGCAGAAGGGCGGCTGTCCAAACCCAGGACAGCTGTGTGAGAGGTGGCAGAGGACAGTTCATGCTGCCAACACCACAGCCACCAGTTTCAGCAGTACTTACTGCTAATGCTTTACTTTGCTGAATGATTTCCATCAGCAAACAAAACTCAGGACTAACCATTTTCATTTTCTGAAGTGCAGAAAAGCAGCTCCAGCAGTCTTCTTACTGTTACAGCGGCAAGAGCCTTACATCAGACACGAATGAGCGATCCTCCAAAGAGCTCCTTCTCCATATCAGCCCTGCTCCAGCAATGGCCACACGCCCTTTGTCAGAAATCCTAACAGACGTCCTTTGTAGCTCATCAAACCAGAACAGCCCGGATGAAAGGAGCAGCTCAGCTCCTTGTCGGAGGCTGGAGGAGCGCCCTGGGGAAGCATCACATCCACTGCATAAATGGCTGTTGGGGTTGACTTAGCACAGACACTCTCACACTGTAGTTCCAGGAGAAGGTAAATGAAATCACTTTCCTAAGATTATACACAGCAAGCCACTTGCAGAGGAACCTGGCACCCAGCACAGACTGGGACTCACTTTTGGGCTTCCACAACTACACGAGGCTTCCTGCTTTGAGTACAGGAAATAACTTAGCAGAAGTTGTTGGGTTTGTTTTTCTTTTCTTTTTTTTTTTTCTTTTTTCTTTTTTTTTCTTTCTTTCATCAAGCCTTTTGGATCAGGCAGGCACTCAGGACCGCTGGAGCTGGTGTTTCTTCCCAGGCTGCCAAGCCCACATGCAGCCGGTGGGAGAGGGTGAGCCCAGCCCTCCATCACACTTCAGAGCAAGCCCAGTGGTGGGATGCAGCCCTGAACCACGCAGATCCAACCTGACTCCACAGAGGGACACAGCTCCGCCTGGAACAGCCCAAACCGGTACGACAGAGAACTGCGGATACCCAGTGTTTATCAAACAGCTTTACAATTCAGGACATAAATCAGTCTGACCAGCTGCCAGCCTTGAATCAATAATATTCTTGTAGATGAGTGGCTAGAGTATTAAATAAAATCCTTACATAACAGACAACCCAAGCCTGTCGGTTCCTACAGATTTACTGCTCTGCCCGCGGGTGTAAAGCCAGCCTCCTTGGCTCCCGGCCACGGCGCCCTGCTCCCGTTAAACGCGCGGCTCACCGCGAGCCGCACAACGTGCCAGGCAACACCGCGCTCTCCTGCCCGATGGATTTTCAGAGCAAACGAACACACAAAAAGGTTTAAAAGCAAAACCACCCTGGCTCGTTACAGCACAGACAGATATCCTACAAAGCGCTGCATCAACAGTAAACCAGGAGCTGGAGGGCTGCTGATAATCTGCGTGAAGCTCCGCCACTTAGAGCTGGCTTTAAGGGGACAAAGCTCTCAGCACACACAGTTCTGCACCCAGCAATCCGCTGTCCAAGCAAGTTTTGCTTCTTCCACATTAGTAACGGTTATCATTACATGCTGGAGATGCCAGACAGCTTTGTAGCAGTGGGCTTGGTCACCAATCTACAGAAAAGAAAGCAAAGCAGAGACGATGATGATCTGGCCAGGGTGGCAAACAGAACCCCGAGCAGCCTCAGTGCTGGCTCCGTTCACTAGAGGAACACTCTCCGTAAGTCGCACAGCGAGCCTGCTGTGGTTATCAGCAAACCTTCTCCTGTTCTTGGACTAAAGGCCCTTTTTCTCTCCTTTTAAAAAAATTATTAACATGTGTTTAGCATCTGCGCATGCATACTATGCATGTAACGTTTAATACCAACTGCAGGACTTATTATGGAAATAAAATAAGAGTTATTCACTAACGAAATTAACCTATCAAGCAGCTGGAGCCCCACCAGTCACAGAGATAACTATCTAGCAATGCTGAGGAAAATTCAAGTGAACAATATTAATCCGGTGCTCATCCAGCTTTACACCATGCAGTCCCTGTTTAAATGCCTGGAAGAAGAAACCCCACCGTCTAAGAATGGAAATGCAGAATGACATTTGCCATGGAGGTTAATGCTGCCGCTGATCTTCCTGGGTTAGTCCTGTTGGGACTTTCACTGCAGGAGCATCCCTCTGAAGACAGACACCCCCTCCAAAGAAAAGGAGGCTTTAGCAAATACACAAGGGCCACAACAAATATCCGAGGGGACCGACACACAACACTGAGTGAATGTGACAAAGTGGCTGAGATCCTGCCAGCAGCCTCTTCCAGACCTTCAGCTGCCTTTGAGACACTCGGTACTGACGCAATCTCACCACCACAGCAACAGACCGTGATTTCATGCATCAACTCAAGCACATCCCAAACCATTTTCTTCTACTCTAACAGAGCAGCTTATTTAGGCTTTTCCACACATCAAACAGTGGCTCAGAAAATGGAAGCAGGGCTTGGGGTTGCTCTGCTCTGGCAGTAGAGCGACTTACGTCCCTGCTCAGGCTGAGAGACAATGCCAGCAGGCACGATGCAGAGAATATGCTGCATTCAAACCTCTCATGTTCCCTTGTCACCTCTCAGGTCACCCGGGATCCAAAAGGGATTGGCTAGTGATGAGCAGGAAACATGGACCAACAGTAGAGGTGGGACAGACTCCATCACTGGGAGCCTTAAAAAAATTCCCTGTTGGGAAAATGCACATTCAATCCTTCCTTAGATCACAGCCCAGCCACGCGTGGTTCCAGGACTCTTAAGCCAACAGGAGGGAATGGAAGAGAGGCCGAAGGGGCACACACGGAGGAAGACAGCTGCCTCGGCAGCCACGGCCAAGCAGGGTCATACCTGCTGGCAGCGCAAGGGTCCAGAGGGAAGCAAACTCTGCCTGCTTTGAGGAGAGGGGGACTGCTCACACCATCCCCTGCAAGAGCATGGGAGCTGCAGTCTTCCCAAGCAGAAGAAACGCATTAAAAAAGACTTGAGGAGTAATGGAGAGTGAAACTTAAAGCAGAACAGAATCAGGCAGCAATGATACAAATAAAGTGTGTGTATAGGGTATCCGGAGGAGAAAGGGGACGGGATTGCTACACCAACAGCCAAAACGCCTCCTGACACACTGATAGGCAGAACACTGCTAAGGACAGAGGAAGAAGATTTTATTTCAGTCCCCAACCCCACTAACTGCCTGTGCGAGCATCCCAAGCGAGCGCCATCCCTGGCTCCCAGCCACGGGTGATCCCTGGGGCAGGATGAGGAGCTCAGCCCTTCTTCAAGGGAGCACTGGGGATGCACCTCAGCCCTCCCCACAATGCAGAAATCAGGCACGGGCACACCTGTGGCTTGAGACGGTGTTTTTGGCACTGCACAAATGTGGCTTAAGATGAGCCTCAGACCCACACGCCCACCCTCGTGGCCAGCCACACAGCCAGATGCTGCCTAGCTAACACCAGGTTAGGGTGAACTCCGCTTGATGCTTGCTATATAATATATATAGCTATATAATAAATATAACTATATAATAAATAGCAATCACCAGAGACACAGGTTACATTCACTCACACGCTGATTAGGGTTATTAGGGAGGGAAAAGCCAGAGAAATACAGAGATTTACTAGGAAAAGATTCACATGCGAGGGATCAGAGAAGACAGGACATTTGATGCCACTTTAACAGAAAGCATGCCAGGGGCAAAAAACCCACCACCATCCCTTTTTTTTTTTTTTTTTTGTAGTGCTCACCCCATCTAGTGACTCAGCTGAGACAGTGCTGCCCCCTACCCCATCCAGACATGATCACTTTGTTAGACCACACTCCACAGCTCCATGGATTTACTTAAGGCTTGAGAAAAACATGAAGTAAAAGCCCAGTACCACCAACTAACAGCTCTAGTGCCAAAGGGTGTCGCTACATTAACGCCAACTGCGAGACAACTCTTCGCCCAAAACCAAGCTTTATTCCTCCTGCTGTGTCCATTTATTTGTCTCTGACACCAATGAGAAACAAAGGGGGACTGTAAGTGTGGACAGAGGAATTTCACTCCTAACCATTTCCCACAACGCCTTAACACAGCTGAAAACCCCAGTTTCTCAGTGGGACATCTTGCAATGCAAGGCAGAGGCTGCAAAGGTCACGGCTTTGGGCTCACTTTCTGCTCTGCCAGCAGCTCCAGTTTAAACATCTCTCTAATCCCGTTTCCCCAGTATAAGAGCAGTCTTCCTGCAAATAAGCAAACTGCTGGTTAGATGCCGCAGAGGCTAAAGCGCATCCGACCTCCATGAACGCCAATGCCATTAAAGGTTAGATTGCTTCCAGTTCATTAGCTCATGAAGCCCTGGCTCTGGAAATGTGTGTAATGTCTGCTTTATATAATTATAGCATTTAAAAAAAATATATCATTGACAAAGAAGGATTTGTTGCGTTGGGGTTCATCCAGCTGCCTCCTACCTCTATTATTCAGAGCTTGACTCAGAACTAGAAGTGCACCTAAACCAGGCACAGAGTGACCAAACCCAGCTCGCTACAAGCCAAACCTCAAACCAAAGCAAGACAAACCCACTGCGGGTCTGAAAAACACCCCGCTGTGTTCACTGGGGTCATCCTACTTAGATTACACGGTGCAGATCTACCTGGACTGCTTCTTACCCCTGTAGGCAAGTCGCCAGGGCATCAGGGATCTGTGTGCCCCACCCTATGGGCACAACTCCCAGGGTGAGGGTTACATTCACCACTTCCCAACGCCCGGCTGCCACCAGCGCAGGACCGCGGCACCAAGCTCCTCTCCACTACCAGGGTCTCCTTCCTCAGCAGCTCATCTCCAGCTCACACCCCCGGGCAGAAGCAACGTGTGATTGCCCACACCGCGGAGCCTGACCCCGTTAGTACGGGAATATGTCCTCACGAGCAGCTGCGGCACGGGGAGTACGCAGAGAGCTTCCCTCTTGACCTAACTGCAATTAAAATGTCACCGATATTAAACAATGACACACTCTGGAAAATATACAAATAGGATGACACAGTCTGCAGCCCTGAGAGCTCGGCACTGAAATTCAGCAGGGTTGGGAACAGGGTGGAACAAACGCCTTCTTGAAACGGAGCCTGAACCAACGACAAAGCAGCGGGACACTTTACAACCTCAAAACAACTTTTTGCTTTTCTTCTACAGACAGAAAAAGCACGGAACAAATATATCTGCTGACCACGGGGATTCTACAGCATGCAGCAACATTCGTTTTACAGCAGGAAAAACCTGCTGAAAGTTGGTACAATAGCACTGGTTAAATCCTCTTGGAGTTTTAGGACTCAGCACTGGGAGCTCAGTGATCCAAGCATGACAAGCACAAGTGATGAAGGCTTTGCAGAGATAAGCACAGCTCCAATTATTTCACATCAGCTGAAGCTAAAGAAGATGCCGCTTACCAAGCTGTCCAGCCCTCCTCCCAGGAGGTCCACAGCACCCATCTGCATGGAGGACACTTGGGGAACATTCACTGGGGGTCCCAGGTCCAGGTTGAGAAGGTCACCCAGAAGGTCGCCCTGCGATGGGATGACCTGCGGCTGCTCCAGGTTTGTAGTGGCTGTCGTGCCCACGGGGCTGTCGCCTGCATCAGTGCTATGGGCGGGAGGAACAAGAAGCAGAGGAGAGAAACATCAGTCACCTTCGAGCTCCAGCGTCAGATTCCCAGCACAGGAAACACAGCAAGAGGTGGCTCATGAGCAGCAGCCAGTTCAAAGCTTATCCTAGCAGCTGGTCTGACCACTTGCCAGCAGCGTCACGGCAAGGGTTTCTGCAACACATCCTTTGAGCACAAAGACCTTCCATGCCTTCTGCACGGATTTCAGTTCAGAAAAGGGTCAAGGTGTGACATCTGCCCACCTTGAGAATAGCAGACCCCTCCAAAATAGCGAGTCACGAGTACTACGTGGACTACAGCACTGAAAAGAATTATTTGCCAGCTCAGAAGAAACCCACAGAGATGATCTTCAATGCACTGGGCCTGAAGAACTACATGTGAACATCGGGGGGAAAAAAAATATCCTGATATCCTCAGAGATCTAACGCCGATAAAACCCCTGAGCCCTCACTCTGACCAGTGCAAACTCAGCCACAGCTCTGGATCAACCACCTTCTACTGACCAGCACCAAGCTCCACAACTCTTTTCTAATTACAGACCTCCATCTAAAATTGATTCCTCCCTTCTATCAAAAATTTCCTTTTCTTTGAGTTAGCAGGCATGCTAATTACTAGTCTAGAAATCTCATTATACAGCTTCCAAAATATCTCATCATACGCAGTCTGGTTACCTCTTATATTCACTTGCCACGGAATTTTATAGCAAGGAGAAGAAATAAAAAACCAACTAAGACTGACTGTAGCTCCCGGAGGTCTCATTACAATGTATTTATTCTTTTAATCCAGAGACGCTAATATTTTAGATAACTTAAAAATCGATTTTGTATCCTGATGCCAGCAGTAACTGACAGTGTTATTTCTAGCTGCTGTTACTGCAGATGCAGCCAACAGGTAACTGCACACAAACGCCACGGGAATCAGCGTGCTGACAAGGCGTTTAACACCAGGGCTCTCTTGTAAGGATTGCAGCTCCGGATTTTCAGTAGCCATGATTCTCTTCCTTATTCTTATCCAGTTACTGAGGAGAAAGCTTTAGCACCAGAGTATAAGCTGCTCCCAAATTCAGTGCCAAGAGGAAAAGACGCAGCACAAGGACTGCAGAATGAATTAGGGACCAGGCAGCAACAGAAAGGTCTTAAAGCTGCTTTGCATTAAAAGCTTTAGACCCCTAATAGCACTACTATCTGCTGCTGCCTTTGGCAGGGAGACTTCCGAGGATGCTGAACAGCTAACTAAAATATTTTTGAAGAGCAAGTGGTTACCGTGATCCACTCCCACCGCCAACCTGGGACCAGGGAAGAACAGCATGTGTGAGCAGAGGCACATTCCCAGCCGGCAGCGCACACACTCGGTTCGTTCCCAGGATATAATCCCTTCAACACTACACCTCTTCAACACTTACTCATCCTTCTGATGGGAGAGAAAGCAATCCTTCGAGGTCTTGTGTAACTGCTGTTGCCCCAAAGCCCAACAAGAAATTAGGAAAGGACAAAGCTAAGCCAGTTATGAAAAACCAAAACACTAAGCCTTCGATTTCCCACACAGAATGGGCCTCCGGAGGAGATCTGCATAAACAACTCTGCATTTTCTTTGGAAGAAAACAAAGAATAAAGAATATGTGGGTTAGAAAGGGCAAAAAGACTTGACAAACTTTCTCCCTTTTGGTCTTGGGCAGTGCTAGCAGCTGGGTTTGCCCATGGCAGATGGTTTGTCCCTCCTGTGAGCTTAGCCTCCAGCGGTTCCCAGATGCTGGGAATCACAAGGGATGCACAGCCTGAACCAGAATAAGAAATTTCCTGAAGCCACTTGTGTGGAAATGGGGACTCCTGACCAAGTCTAACCAGACTCCTCCTCTCCCAGGAGCCCTGTCAACATCTCTGCACATTTCCCAGCTGGGTTATAGCTGAGCAGGGGTGGTGGGAGCCACCACACGAGGAAACGCTGCCAAGCAATCAGGAGATTGCTCCCCCACCTTTAGGATTCATCTGCAGCTGTATGACACTTGGGCTCATCGAAGAGGCAGGAACATCTCACCATCTGTGAGCTGTTCAATGGCTCTGCCCATCAGCTGAGAGCTACAAGGAACCTGTCCTACGCTGCTCCGAATGAAATGAATCCAAAGGCAGTGTGGTGTATTCTGCCAACCACAACTAACTCCTCCGGGGTTTATACCCAGGAAAGCACCACTCTCCTGGCTACTTCTGCCCCCCTACTCAAGGCAACGCTATCCGGACTCTCTTAAGACACATTAATGAAGGATATCTCCACACTTCCATGCTCCCATCTCTATCTCACTGTGCAATCGGAAGGAAAACCTCGGTCTGTAGCAGACAGGTCAGCCACCAGAATGCAGGAGAAATCATAGAATCACAGAATGGTTTGGGTTGGAAAGGACATTAAAGATCATCCAGTTCCAACCCCCCTGCACGGGCAGGGACGCCCTCCCCTAGCCCAGGTTGCTCAAAGCCTCATCCAGCCTGGCCTGGAACGAAGGGAACTTTCCTTGCACAAGGTCAGTAAAAAGACCGCTCCCTGCAACAGCCAAACTCCTTGTGCTGTCTAAATCCCCCTCAAACGTTCAGCTTCTGCAGTGACCTGAAACAACAGCGTACGGGAAGGCTGGCAACACCAAAGACCACAGCTAGCCCCACCTCAGCTCCTTTTGCTATTGAGGCAAATCTTTAGGAGAGGTAGCCACGGAAAGCAGCCACAGCTTTTCCTGTCCGACTGGTAGCCTTGTGCTTGCTGGTACTGGGTCAATGCAGTCAGACTTGATTTCATAGCAGGGAGAAAACAACTCTGCTTCCCAACGCTAGTCATTGCAGAAATAGCTTTAGATGCTAAGAATAGCAGAGAAGCGGTGTCAGAAAATAGAAAAGAAGCAGCATCGCACAGTGATTTATCAGTGCAACAGCAAAAAAAAGCACTCCAAATGTCACTTTGGGAATCTTATTAAGAGGTAAGCCTGGATACTCTGCCTCCTGCCGTAAGGCATGCTTACATTGGTAATTAACACCATTAGTGCAAAGAGCACTGCTCACCTGAACGAGGAGCCGTGGGAACAGGCTCAAGAACAAAACTGACTGTCCTGCCTGCTCTCGCAGGGCTAACCCACTCTGGGGAGACATTAGACCTCCAGACAACAAGCCAAAGCATTTTCCCTGCACACCCCAAAGGTCAGACAGAACCCTATCAGCCTAGCCATCTTCTTTTAAGCCCAGTTTTCAGTGATGGGGCTTAGGTGGCTTTCACGCTCCCCTTGCTCTAGAGGCACCAAGTGAGAAAGGTAATTTTGCCAGTCCTTCCCCATTTCACATTCCGACAGCAAAGGATCTCTGTACTCGCCAGTTCCAGGAAACTTATTATTCTACGCCGATGAGGCTTGTAAAGCTGTGCTGACACTGAAGCAAAAGCTCTAACAAAATCAGAGAAGTACATCCTCCTGTAAGATTCTTGTTTTCACCACAGTCATCGTCCTCCTGGAAGTATTCCCTTGCACCAGCTATCCAAAGCTTCTGCTCTTTTATTCACTCTCACGTCAAGGGGGCTTATAGCCAGTGCCTTCCCAAAAAACACCCTCTGCACGCAAGAGCTTTGATACATCCTCTTCCTTCTGACCCAGGAACTCAGAAACGACATACCCAGGATTAGATCCTACAACGAAATGGCTCCTTGAATGACCTGCAAGCCCCTGCAAAATCAATAAAAAACCCCAAAACACTAGAGTGTTATAAAAAATCCTTGCACCTTGTGGACTGTTTGCTGAAAAGAAACAACCAGCCCTGCCCGTTATCACCACGGTCGCTCCAGCTTACCTCCCGTGGTGAATTGGCAAGTGCTTGCGGTGGATCCCGTGGCTCCCCTCCACGAAAGCGTTGGGTGGTTTGTGGTAGACAGAAGCCAGAGACCCGATATGGCAGATCAACTCATCCAGCAGAGTTGGCTCAATCAGATCGGTCTCTTCAGAAATAAGCGGCTTTTCTGACAGGACCACTTCTTTGGCAGTCACTGGGTCCGTGGAAAGAAGGCGCCAGTAGATGTAGCCACGATCCCGCAGGTCCGGGTTGTCGGAATCCTGAGACAAAGCAACATACCAGTCACAGGTCTGAAGGGCACTAACACCTCTAATCGCTTAATTTTTCTAGCGGTGATTCTGCTGGATTTAAAAAAAAAAAATCCCAGCCATCCAGTAGCGACAGTCACCAATTTCAGAATGATGTTATAAACTACTTGTTGTGATGTACACCCCAAAATTAAAAATGAAAAACAAAGTATTAATGCCTGGCTTCCTGCTCGGCTGGTCAGGGAGCAAAAAGCCCAGGATTTACATCCCAGAGCTACCAACTGCTTTCCAAACTCTCCTGCCACTTCATATAACAATAAAAAGAAGGCGAGTCGAAATGACTTTGTCACATATTAAGAGCAGACACGCAATGCTGCACATTGTAACAGATTGATTCCTGGAAATATATGATGCACCCAAGGGCACTTCTGGACAAAGACCCTGCAGAGCTGCAGGATGGATCCTAATAAGCCGTATTCTTCTTAAGAAAAGAGATCTTATTTATCCTGCCTTTTAGCTGTCTAATGAAGTATGGAAAGATGCTAATGATACACAGTTAGGATACTTCATCAGCTCTCCAGCCATCAATAATACCCTTGTTTTACTGCAGATACTTCTGCCTCTGCATCAAGCGCTAATTATTTCTCTCCTTTTCGAACAGCTCTGCCCAGAGCACAGGGAGCGGTGATAGTTTGCAGCTAATGTTCCGGGGATAGGGAGATGGTGTGGTTTTATGTCGTAGTGCAACGTGTTTGAACCGTTCGTGGAAACAAGAGCTGGGATTTTTAATCCCCACATCAGCAGAGTAACAGAATAAATGTTTCTGAGGTTTTTTTCCCTGTAAAATTCTGGCAACATATTGTACACCTCCTTAGCCTTCCTCCTTGGCATTTTTTTCCCTCTTCTGTGATCTCATTTGTGCTGCTGCTGACCTGCTATAACCTGCCTCTCTGCCCTCTGCCTCAAGACATTCTCTGGCACAGAGCAAAACCTCTATTTGTGATGAGGCTGAGCACGCTAAGCTCATTTTGCTCATAAGGACCTAGATACAATGTCTGGGTCAACTGACAGATTTCTCTGCAGTGCTGTTTTTCAGTTTGATGGTGGAGTCGTGGACTTTTTATACCCTCCGCCCCTAGCAATCCCTACAAGAATCTCCGCATCCTGCCAGCAGCAGGCGGTTCGAGCTCAGGCAGGGCTTCTGCAAGGGCAGACAATGAAGACCACACACAGACTCAAGACTGATCGTTTCTTCTCACAGCCAGAGTCGAAACTCTTGTAAATTTACTGGAGCAAGAGGCTCAGATCTTCCCTTTCCACGTTTCTCCCAATTCCCCACGTCCGGGGTCTGCATACACACCTGTGGAGGACACCCATGAACCCCGGCCAGCTGAGCTACCCACCCACGCCAGGCAGCCAGCAACGGAGACGTCGAGGCTCTGTACCATTAGGGTACGGGCTTGCCAGGGACCTCGATCGTTGCCACGCGTGTCCCTCCCATCCCCAGCTGCTTCATTGCTATTTTTACCCCTGCTCCTGGATTCAGCTGGCTCCTGCTCCAATCACACCTGCAGTTTGCTGTGCAGATGTACCCTAAGAGACATTTAAAGTGCAACAATACTTTGGAGAAAGAAACACACGTGTAATTACTCTCCCACTCAAGTGAAAAACAGTATCTCTACCTAGAAATCAGACCTTGAAGCATAAGGCTTTTCAGTGTTTTACAGCCAGTTATCCCACTTTGACTTATTATTCATATAAAATACAAGAAGCCAGACTGAATCAACATTTGTGACAAACAGAGAAAAAACAGACGCCTATTATATTCCTAGAGTGCCATTAAATGTTGTGTGACTCAGCGCAGTGGGTTTTAACACTTCGTACCTCAGACAAACGACACCGCGTGCCCCTGGCCCACCCCTCTGCAAAGAGGGGCTGACAGCCTGCAAGAAGAAAAGCAGACCCCTGACCAACGCGACACCCCGAAAAGGAAGAAGTTTTAAGCACTATTAAGTCCACAGCCATGACTTCTTGCAGCAAAGAGGACCAAAAAGGCCAGCTGATGATTGACTCCAGGTTTTCTGCTCAAAACCAATCGCAGCCCATTCCGAACACCTGGGAGACTATTTGCATCACTTCACACACCAGGTCAGCAGAGGAGCTGCTCTTTTTTTGACTATGCCATCACGCAGCTGCCCCAGTGATTGCAGCCAGGGAGCGCAATCCCACTCCTGCCCCCCAGACATCTCCACCTCTGCCTCCAGAGCTACGGCACTCGTGTCTGCCAGCTCCAGCCCAGCGCTGCCTGCAGTAATAACCCAGCGCCTCACGCACAATGAATCCGGGACCTGAACCCACTGTTACAGCCTCCAGCAAAGCTGCCGCATTTGCTGACAGCATCCAAGTACAAAGGGAAAAAAAAAAAACAAACCCAAAACCTCAGTTTTGGGTTCACTGTTCACAGAACAAAGACTTTGCCAGGCCCCTTCCCTCCGCCACAGCTCCAGGTGTTTTAATTGCAAGCTACCTTCAAGGAGAAAGCACTTTGGTTTCTTCGTAACTCTGCCCTGTCCCTAACATTTCATTTGGCAGGGGAACAGGGAAGGGATTAGGATGAAGCAAGAGCTGAGGAGGAAAGAGCAGATACCAGATGGCACGGTAACAGGCACAGAGCAGCTCTTAGAGCAGCTCCATCCCTGCGCTTCGGGAGAGGGGAACACGTCTCTGCTGCACAGCTGAGTGGCCTGGCAGAGGGACACACCGCACGGCAGGCCAGCACAGCCTCCGGAGGACTCTGGATCACTGGGTATCTTGGCTCACCTGCGTGGCCAGGCTGAGGACCTGCTGAACCAGCTCCTGTGTCTCAGAAGGCTTCTTTAAGAACAGCTTCACTATAGCTGTCAGCAGGGTCAGCTGCACCTAAGAAAGGAACACAGCACAGATCAGAAAATTCATCCATGCTTTAGCAACGTCTCCCAAGTCTCAACATCAGTATTTTTAACTAAATACTGAAGTTTTCATTGGGAAGTATTTTCTGACCACTGCAATAACATTCACCTCCCGTCCCACACATACACTGCACGGAACACTACGGAGAAGACGCATAACACAATCTTACCTGAGTACTTTCATCATGGAAACCCTCCAAAAAACTCTCCAGCAGCTCATCTGCGTTGTCAATTCTTTCTGCATATTCGCCCACGATCCAGATCATGGCAGCTCTGGCATCGGGTTCATCCAGGGAGTCGAGGTTCTCGCACAGCGTGGCAATGATGCTCTCATACCTGATTTGTCAGAGCACAGGTGGATCACTGGGGCGAATTCAACCTGCGTTACTCCATCCCTGCCCACACCGTTCTGCAGAGAACCCTGCGCTGAATGACAATATCTTGTATTTCTATGCAACAAGCAGCATTTTCACTCAACTACAGAAGATATTCCTAGGCTGCTGCTTTTTCCAAGCTGAGCATTAAGATCTCACAGGGTCCACAGTTTCGCTAATCAGCAAGACCACCGAGACAAAGCTGCCTCCCTCTCTGTTTTGCTAAAGGGAATATTTGATCCAACAGTTCAAGCCATGAGTCTGTATCGGATCCTGCAGCCTTGCTGGCGTCTTCAGACCAGTAAATCTAAACTAGCTATTACACTTCCCCAACGGCTTTGCTGTAAAACAGACAATACCCCACACTAATTATTTAGCTTCCCCTACTCCCATGTGTGGGTATCCCTGTTATAAGCAGGTAATCCATCTTGTAACTGACAGCAGAAACTGCCAGAGAGGCCTGCAGATGTCCTATATTACTTTTTAGGTGGTCATGAAGTCTCTGCTGAAAGACATTGCTGCTGTTCTGCAGCTGAAGAGACAAAACGTTACAGCAGAAACAGCTTAAAAGAAGCTGAGTACTGCCCAAGCCAGCGAGAACCAGGAGAAAGCCAGCAGCGTTTTGTTCTGCACAGGCTGACTGGGATCTCAGACCACGCAAGCCATGAACTTTCACGGCTTTGTACATAAGCCTTCTGGAGGAGATGAGCAAAACCAGAAGCCTAGCGCTGTAAACTCGGTCATATTTTCCTTCTGGCATTCTCTGTGACAGCTTTACTGGCTTTTGATGAAGGCTTATGCTCAGCATCAGTAGGGAGCAGCGGGGAAGGAAAAGCTTTCAATTCAAACTAACAACATGTCAGGCTGACACCTCCTCTTGAGCCAACATCTGAACCCTACCACACTAGGAGAATGAGAATGGACACTGCTTTTCAGAAAAACGGCCACCACCTCTTCACAGCCCTGGTGAGCTCTGCTGAGTGCATTGCTCTGCGCTGGTGCTAGCAGACAAGAGCTTCCAAAAGCCTCGTGCTACTGTCACATACTTGTTGGGGTACTTGCGGAAGATGTCCCTGATGACAACAATGGCCTCCTGGACCACGTAGTTGACCTTGGTCTGGATGAGGTCTAGCAGTGTGCTCACGCAGCGCTCCGCAGATTGCTGAGAGAAGAACAGAACACCACAATTAAACCGAGCCAAAGGAACGCTCCTTCCCAGCCCACAGCACGCCTGTGAGGAAGGGTCCAGAGGGGGAAAACAACAGGCCAACAGCTACCAACTCAATGTGTGCATCCAGAAAAAAAACTACAAGTTGACAAGTGTTTGAGATACCAGCTGATTCCAGCTCCTGCAAAAAGCTCTGGTTGAAGCAACCATGCCAGTGGACAGCTGGCTCACAACACAAGAGACCTTAGGAACGCTGCCCACACGGCCGTTTGTATCACCCTCTCGCTGGCTGGCGGTTGGAACAGGTCACTGAATGAGCTCTCGGACGTGCCCAAGCTGTGGCACCCAGGGGAGAGCCGAGACAGACTGTTGGGAAGTGTCTGGGGGAGCTGGAAGGCAGGAGAAAAGCATGCTATCACAATCAGGCTGCAAGAGCAGCAGCAAAAAGCAGCTCACACCAGCAACAGGTTCGGTATTTTTGGGGCGAGGACGCTAGCAACATGTGAAGATACAGCGATACACAGAAATCCAGCCTTGGCGAGGCAGCTTTCGCATTATTTCAAAATTCCCAGCCACAGGCACTGCAGGGTAACAAGGACTGGACGCTGGCACGCTCCAGGAACCAGAACCTGAGTTAGAGGTGAACAATTCAGAGAGGGCTATTCCCAAACAGCACGGCGAGGCAGGAGTCACAGGAGCAGCCACCTCCAGCGCCGGAGAGTCTCAGATAAGGACAGCGATCCGGCTGTTAGCAGAGCACATACGACGCCTCGATACACAGCTGGTGATTAATGGGAGAACCAGACTGCTCACGACACTGCCTAGGCAGTCACCAGAACATTCAGAGAGCGCTCAGCATCGAGACAAACATCGCAGGGCACAAACAATGGCAACGTAGGTGGATTTTTCAGTTCAAGTGAGCTAATAGTTCCCTTTGCTTTCAGAGCACTGGAAGGCTGGGCAGGAGGAGGAGGAATGAAATGGCATTTAAGGAAGGCAGAAGAATCATTTTTTTGAGAATGGGCAAAAATCTCAAGGACAAACGTCAGGACTTGTAGAGCTGAATTGGGGACAGGGAGAGACTAAAGCCTCTTGGTGATTTCTTGCCCTCGTTAACTCCAGCTGTGGTCTCTTACAAACACAGCCTACAAGTGCAAAGAGCAGCAATGCTGGCGCGGGGATCAGCCCAGAGAGGGGATGTATAAACCAGCATTTCTCTGTCTTTGCAAACTGACACTCCAGGCCGTAAGACTCTCCCCTGAAATTCACACCCACCAGAAAAAAATCCAATACAACCGGCATCAGAGTAAGGAGAGGTATCATACAAAATGATACGACTGGTAGCATATTGTTTATGATACCTCTGCCTCCTTAGCACGGCTTTACTATGCCACAACAGTGAAATGGCAATCTGAGTGTCCTGCTCTGGTCTCTTCTCCTGCTCAGGAACTGAGGAACACTTTTCATTTCATGGAGACAAGCCATGGCCCTGGGTCAACGCAGACTGACACCGCTCACGGTGGGAACCCCACTCCAAAGTCCTTGTAAGCTAGATGCTCCAGAGCTTGCCATTTCATCTCTCACCAGCCTCTCAACAACTTCCACTGGATGTTTTAACAAGTGGTCTTAAGGGGTGCTTGGGGTAAGTCTGCCCTAAGGTACGCCAGAGAGCCTCCAGCACCAGCCACTGGTTGCAACAAGCAGTCCAGCCCCGCCGGAGCCTACAACTGGCAAAGCTTTAAGAGCTGCAGAATTCAAGGAAAAAGCAAATTAAGGTTTATTTTTCTTTTATTTAGACACTTCAAAGCATGATTTTTCCAGGAAGAGAACAACATCCACTTTGAAATACGTGGTATTGATTTTTAGCCCAAGAGTCCCAAGAGCAGCCATGTGGGCATGTGCACAGTAAAGCAGTCCCTCTAACAGAATTTCTCAGTAACAAAACACATTTCAGCTCACCCTATCCCCTGTAAACACATCGCTATTTGAAGGCGGACATCCCTGGGGATTGCAGTGCTCTGCAAAATGATGAAAGAGTGCCCCGACCAGAACAGCTCTCAAGTTGGAGCGAGGAAGGACAAACAACCAACGTCAAACGTGTTTTGTTTTTCTGTAGAAACCAAATGAAACGCTGCGAGATAAACAAAGGAGCACCTACCACGCTCACAGCCATAAACCTCAATGATTTCTAAGAACCGGGCTGCCGGCAGAATCTCCTGGAATTGAGATAAATGCCCCTCCTTCTGGTTCTCCTGTTCTGCAGGGGAATCACTGTTCTTACTGCATCCGCTTCATCTCCTTTTCCCACAGGAGTGATCCTTTGTTTCCTTACAACCAAAGCATCAGATGACTTCTTCACCTAGTGCTGTCAACGGAGCAAACCGACGCACAACCCAGATCCCTTCACCTCCTGCTGTCGGGTCCAGCTGCCCCACGCGGTTTGCTGTAAACATTTTCAAGCTAACGCCGAGCCCAGCTAGTCTATCCATGCAAAATTATGTTGCTCTGACACCCCTCAAACCAGTACGACCGCTTAAGCTGGGGCAAAATCCATCAGCCTTGCTATTCCGCGTGGGTACTGCTTACTTTTCCAAAAACGAGCGTTACCTCTGCTGTTAGCACCGTGTGCTGCTGCACAAAGGTAATGCCACGCTTGCTCTACAGCAGACAAATCTATTTACTGTCTTAGTCATTTAGGAGAGACAATTAGACAAAAGGTAGGATCCTTGAAGGCAGAGCTGAGGTTCCCCGTGAATACTCATTCATCACCAGCTCCTGCCAGCTGTGCCCTATGTCAAGAAGCAGATTTCCAAGCCTTGGGAACTTGGACAGTGATGGCTGCGAGAACGCTCTTCCATTAATCATAATTCTCAGTGCAAACAGCCTCTAGTAAACACGGATGCACTGGGGACAGGGATTAACCTAGAGATGAGGACACTGTAATGAGTTGTTCTGTATTTGCCCTCTTTAAATTTGGTTCTTGACAGAGGAGTAAACAGATCTCATCTTCAGCAGCGGTGTCTTCAAGGGAGTGTTGCTAAAAATCAAGGTTAACGCTACTCGAGACACACACACACAGTCAGAGGTGGCTGCAGATTTGCTGGGACATTATTATGAATCCTTTGCATACTGAATACAACCGTCATGGTATCAGGGATGGGAAGAGTTTAGGGGATGAGGACAGGAAAGGATAAAAAACTTCTAAAAACACCTCGAAACTGCAGGAACACGCCACCTTTCATGTGAAACTAGGACAGACACACGGCCAGGCCCTAGCGAGAAAGTCCCTGCTGAAAACCAAAGTAAGCTCCCACTCCCCAGCACAAGCATCACTACAAAAGGGACTGCCACCAGCTTCTTTCTGCTTCTCAGGAGTCCTCTTCCACGCTCTAGAGCATTCGGTACTGTCCGGGCTGTGGCTCCATCCGGACAGCCCCCTGCCTGCACGCACCACGGAAGGAGCACTCGGGTATCTTGAGACGCAGACACGAAATAGAGGCAGCGATCACCTGCTCTCTTGGGCCACGCTTGAAAGAAAGCCCATGGCAGCGATCCTCTCAAGAGGGCAGAAGTTGGTGTCCTCCGTCCACAGACTCAGAGCAGCTTGGCTGAAACAAGGGGAACCTGTGCCCTGACACCACACTCAGCCAGGCACGAGGAGGTTTTTATTTAACTCTGCTGTCAGGCAACGCTCACGGGAACACACTTCAGCAAAAGCTAAATGAGCTCAGCTGAAATTAGACCACTTAGGTGACATTTTGCACTCAGTTATCAGTTTACTGAAAAGTACCAACACCGCAGCGTAAGCCTCTCTCTTCGCAGGCTTTCTGAGCTCCCCTCAGGCATAGCAGGCTCGCTCGCAGGGGAATTAACAGGGACATCAGGAAAAACATCCTTCTATCACGAGCATTCTGGTGGATGTTCAGCTAGCAGAGGACATTTCAGACTGTTGTTCTGCAGATCCGCAGAGGTTCTAAAGAAAGCGCACTCCAGATGAAGCTACAAGCTATACGGACCTTTAACACTAGCTAAGCAGGTGGAGTCACTCTCTGTTTGCACCCAAGTGCCCCAGATCTCTGTAACTCCTATGCATGTGTTCCCTTCAGCTGAAACGGGGACACAAATATCCCATAATACTGAGTCCCTCCGCACAATCTCTTCTTCCCCCTTCAAAGCTCAGGCCACAGCCACTAAAGGAGGTCCTCGTGCATAACTGGTCATTGTTCCATTGAAGCCAAGGCAGTAAAATATCCCATGAAGGATGACTGAGCTGCCGTGCTCTCCCCGCAGGCTGAAAGGAGCACACCACCCTCCTGGGATGCACTCAACTGGAGCTCACAAGTCCTACTGTTCAGCTGGGGCTTTGCCCACGAGCATGATGCATCCAGGTCACTTGATTGCCAACACAGGAGCAAAGAAACTTTGTGTAACATGGAAATGGGATGGCAAAGCCCATCACTGTTTTTGAATCACAGAATCACAGAAAACCCCAAGATTCAGATACTTGCCTCAACCTTGATGGCACAGCGCCCAATTGCTCGGACAGCCTTGCGCACGAAGTCAACGTCCACCTCAGTAGCATATTCCTTCAGCTCTGCCAGGACCTGCAGAGAAAAGCAAACCAACATGAGTCCCTGGGGTCACACAGTTCTCTCTCCTCTGCATTCACTGGATGCACAGCTCTCAGCAACAACCATTTCTGCTCTCTCCTTTTCTGTGCTGAGATGAACCTCTGGGTCCCTAATGGACCCAAAAGGAGGGTGCAGAGGAGATCTGAGGACACCCTGGAACACCTATATAGAGATTAATAACAGTGTGGAGATATTTCCCCTCTCAAGAATAAGATTTACTATTTTATCTCAGGTTTTTTACTAATGGAAACTGAACAAGGGCTTAAACCAGGACCTGCTGGGATGTTACAGACCACTAACTGAAAAGCTACTTTGTCTTAAACAAATCACTTAGCTTAGAAAAAATGATTTAAAAAAAAGACCGGACACAATTGATATTCCCTCAAAATCTCATTTGTTTCAGTTTCTCACATCAAACATGACATCAGGGATTTCATCATGATGTCACAAATAGATTGCAAGGGAAAGGGGAACAGCACAAAGCGAGACAGTTGTCTGAAAAAGCTCTAGTTGATGCAGATTGCTCAGAACAATGACAAGATAAAGAGGCCTTGAAGGGCCAGACTGCAGACAAATAAATCTGCAAAGAGTAGACGGGACATCTGTGTTTTGAAGTTTTATTATTTCCTTGGATGATCTATGTTGCACAGCACTTAGGGCACCCGGGTTTAGTAGTTTATGCTTTTCAAATACTGCCCGAGCCCGAGCATCTCAGATTCCGCTGCCCTGCTGCCCGGCTCTAGCACAGGCACGGTGATGAAAAACCTCAACGAGTCGCACAGGGAGGATGGGGGTAGAAGCTTGCTCTCCTTGGGTCTCCCTTCAGGGTGCATTTCTGATGAAGCTTGGGTTGGTTTTGGGAATACCTCTTCAGAGCCAGGAAGAGATTCACCCATTAGTCTGCAGACCCCAGTCCCAGGCTCTGCCCTCCAGACACCACTGCCCATCATCCAAACAATCTGCATTATCTAAACATTATGCACTGAAATTGGTACAGAGCCTACCAAGAATAAAACAGAAAATTTTGAATATGTTCTCATAGAAACTGATTTTTGAAATGTTTTCCATGTCCCCAGCACAAAAGGGGTGTGAATTACCTGACTCTGTTCCAAAAAAACATCAGAGGAGACAGCTGAAGAGAGCTGCTTAAAGATGTCACATTAAATGAAATTGCTTTGTGACAACTAGGCTAGGACAAGAATAGCACTAACCAGAGGCATTAATCACTCTGCGTTAGTGTTGGGCCTGGTGGCCAGGGCTGCACTCAAGAACACCCCCTTTAAGAAAGAAATTTGGATTAAAACTACAAGTCCAAGGCGAATCTACACGGTAAAGCAGTTTCAATCCCATTTAGCTTTACCTTTGTGCAATTTCCACTCTGGAAACAAGTTAACCAAAACAAAGGTTATTTCAGCTCTGAAGAGTGCCTGTGCAAGAGTTTAGCAATTTCACTAACGCACTCGATGTTCACACTTCAGTGATGCTTGGCCTTTCTGAATGTGCCGTTACAGGCACACCTCTCTCGCTTGAAGCAACCTCCTCATTCCAACCTCAGCACCAGCAGTGACTCATTTGACAGGAGACATCAGCTCCCCTCCAGGAACCGTAATGCGTTAAACAAGATCTACACAACGGTCACAATGCAAGACACACCATGCCATTAACATTTAATTTACGAAGGAGAGTCCAACACCTCCCATTAATTATCTGCAAAGAGCACCGTACCCAGGCAGCGATGCCAGGACAACACTAGCACCCGCCACATAGATCCTCGTGCAAGGACCACGAGAGGGTTTCCATCCCCAGAACACAGCCAGGACTCGCTCAGCTGACCTGGGCAATGTTTGCTTGAGAAGCGAGGCGGATCATGATGTCCAGTTTCTCCAGTTTGACGTAGATGGGGTCGTTGTACTTCACGAAGAACACCTTGATTTCCTGTTTCAGAATTTCAGGCCTGGAGGGAACAAAACCTTGTTTCACTCAAGTCTGGTAAAAACGAGGGGCTCTAGCCTAACCAAAGGCAGCTTGTGTTTAGAAATCTGCTCAAACATTCCCTGAGAAACAGAACGGTGTCACTTTGTGCCCAAGACATACAAACGAACATACGCGAACAACTTTAAGAAAGCTAGAAGGCTGGAGAAAAAGATTGGTTAAATACAAAATGGAGAATTCAAGCCTCTCTAACTGCATCTGTACCTCCTCCATCTGAAGTGCTGAGCCAACCACTGCAGTCACTGGATGTCAGTGTTTTCAGTGAAAGAATAACATCCTCATCTCAGTGCAAAACCCACCTACAAGTTCATTTTCTGCTTTCACTTGCAAGATGCCAGTGCAGAGTAATTCTGTCCTGAATACAAGCACAAAGTGCTATCCAACCTATCCCACTTTTCCAGCAAGGCACAACAGTGTTTCAACATGCACATGGCAGTAAAAAACCCAACCCACTGCACATCGGTACGTCACCAGCCTGGTTCTTCCGTGCTGAAGAGAACAGCACGGGCACACTGGGTTTCTCCAGGTCACTGCGAACTGGGTTACACCCCACTTGCTATTTGCAATCTGATTTACAGTCTAATGGGAGGGCAGGTCTCACTGCTCTTTAAAAGGCAGCGAAGAGAGAAGCAGGTAAAGAAACAGCGTGTGACACTGCTATCACAAGTATGCCGTACAGAAAATTAATACAGGCTACCAGAGTCACGAGAGTGTTTAATCCATCCCTCCAGGGATCGAACCTGGATTAAATGATGTAGAATGTCTGAAGGTCTAAGATAACCAGACGCCCTTTGCCAGCCCAGGAATAACACCCTCCTGAGGCTTTACCTTTTCTGCACAATCAAGTTGATGTTCCTCAGGGCAACATACTGAACTTCGGGCTCTCCAGACAGCAGGGTCACTAGCGGAGGGGCGAGTTTCTTCAGCAGCATGTTGTAATAGTCTGAGTCCTTGGGAAGAAGTTCCAGGAACTTCATCAGGACCTTCACCGCTGACAGCACCACTGCTGAGTTGGCGTGAGACAGCCGAGGGGTCACCCGCTCGCAAATACTGGAGACAGAGGAGTAAAAAGGGTTCACATGTATTTCAGAATGTCAAATATTTCAGATCTTATCTGAATTTAGGGGATTGTACATGGCTGAAGACAGCTTCCTCAGATACTTCTTTGACTTGTTTTTGTTCACAGAGAACAGGCAAAGCCCTGCAGGACTCTGCACAGCAGGAAGCAAACAAGAACGGCTTCTCTCGCAGCTTCAAGTTTCTCTCCTGCCACAGTCAGCTCAGGAACTCTTCCAGCTCTCAGCATTACACTCCCAATGCATGTTCAGTTATTACCTTTTTCTCCCTTTGCCTGGTGGTATTCTATTTTTCTCTGATCTTGTCTGCCGCTTTAACAAAACAGCTACGAGAAAAAACACTTTAGATCCTCTAGAATCATTCAGAGGCGATACACGCTTCTGGCTTGCTTGGGGGGTTCGCTGCCATTTCAACCACTTGTTGCTGAAAAAAAAGGGTTTTGTTACTCTGAAGATACAGGGGAAAAGTGACCTAAATACCCTCCCAAGTCTCAGCTTCACCGCTCGCCTCGGTGGATCCTATAATCAACAGCATCCTAAACAACCCATTCCAAGCAGAAAGGAAGTTTGGGTTCATATGGTCTTTCTTCCAGCATCTGTCAAGTTTCTTCCCGCCCCCTCCTGCATATTGCTAACCCAGAGCAATCTTCCTTCCATCTGTGCCTCCTGAAGGTTTTTTCCCTGAAAGATTTGCTTTCAGCCCCCCTGGAAGGGAAGCAGCACGGCTAATCGAAGAGCAAAGCAGTCTGGAAGGCAGAGCTGGGGACAGTCCCCAGCTGCTGCTGTCCAGTGTCACCCGGCACCCAAAGCTGCTTCATCGCTCCGTGCCTCAGTTTCTCCCTGCAGGGGGTAACGACACCAGCTCTGCTGGAAAGGAGAACGTTGTCTCAAACCGAGTGTTGCCATTTTCCGATCCGAAATAAGGCAGGCTCCAAGAGTTCAACTCCACGCAAAGGAGCGGAAGTAGTTACTGCCCACCCAGTTTTATACACCGCTCTTCAGAGGGATTGCGGATGAGGAACTGGGACACGCTCACAGCTGTTCATACCAGCGGTCCCTTTCTGACAAAGCCAGGATAACACAGGCTCGACACCCCGGAGATCTCCGCAGGTTTCTAGCACTCATTAATAGCTGTTTCTGGCACAGGAACAGAACACAAGGAGGAGGGAAGTGGGAAAAAGAAAATCAGCAAGACTACTGGGAAGCTTTTCGAAAAAAAAATGGATTATCTGCCTCAAAAAAGAGTCACTGAAGAAACCCATCAAATCCAAAAATGTGTGCCCAGCACTTTCCTCGTGGGCTTGTGCCCCTTCCTCCTCCTTCATCCCCCATATCATCTACGTGAAATACATCAAGTCTGATAACTCCGCGGTTCCAAGCAATTTTCCTCACTGGCCCCTTCTTCTCTTGGGTAGAGAATCTGATTTTTTGTGATTCTGGACACAGATGAGGAGGCGGCTTGAAGTACACAAATTAATACTCCACTACCTAAACCCTACGGTCTTTGTATTCAGGTTTAGTCATTGCTAGAGGAAAAAGCAGGAGGGTGAACTTGGAGTGATAAGAAAAATAATTTCTTACCTTTATTTTCAGTTCTATCATACAACAGACTAGTTTCTAGTTGCAAAAAATATTCCAGTCTCAGACCTGCAACACTTTGGAAGCCCCCAAGCCTGTAAGGGCTTCTTGCCTCTCCAAGTAGTAAAACCAGATTTGAATACTCTGCTTTAAAACCGAAAATCCCCCAAACAGAGCCTCCAGATGGGTCGGTCGCTGTTACAGGTTTGGTCTTGGGCTGATCCCTTTTCAGCAGTGCCAGTTCCTGGAAGAACTAGCCTTCCAAATGGAAAAATGTAAAAAAGCAAACAGTGAACAGAGAAAGTGGCTCTGCAAAGGGAAGGGGCAGGTTCCCAGCACCAGCCCAAACCACCACAAGTCACCTCCCTTTTAAACCTCTTTTACTCCAAGTTCTGCTCGTGCTGCTGCACACCTGAACAGACAGCCCTGTATCCCAAGCCCTTCTCGGAGTTTTAACACTGCTGGAAGCCTGCTGCCGAATAACCCCCAGCAGCCCGGGCAAAGAGCAGGAACAGCCATACCTCTGAGCCTCGCGGTCATCCTTGGGGTTGTAGTTGGACAGACAGTCCAGGATGAAGATCTGGCCCCACTCCGTGCACTCATTTAAAGCCGTCAGCAGCTTGTTAATGTTCTGAGGGTTCAAATCCAGCAGGTTGCTGTTGGGATGCGATTCACTGATCTCCGACAAGGCAGCCACAGCATTCGCTACCACCTGGGAGAAGAGACAAGAAGATGTGTTCTTTGCCAGCATGCCACCGCTGGCTTGGCAGGGGTGAACCTGGGCTTAGCATGGGTTACACGCGGGAAACAAACACGAAGATCCGGGTGTTGTTATCAGCTGCTCAGCAGCAGCCAGCATGTCACTCATCTGAGCCTTCAGAGACCCAGCACAGCCCCACAAACAGCCTGGAGACACAAAGCTTGACCGTAACCTTGCTCTTTGCCAAAATTTAAAGTGTTTGCTGGGGACAAGTGAAAGTGTTTGTTGGGGACAAGCACAGCAGGAGAGGGCTGGACACACAGAGGAAACGTGAAAAGCCAGCATGGGTGCGAAGAACATTTTGCTGGAGAAATTACAACTTAAAGTATTTCTGTTGAAGATAAACAAAAGTTAAAGTCGCCTCCGGACAGAAGGGGGACCTGGGAGCAGGACCTCACAGGAGACTTTACTCCGGAAGGAGCCAGAGATGGTGTCAGAGTGTCCGCATGGCACAAGAGCATCCCACCTTCCTGTGGGCTCCAGACTTCCACCCTGGCTTGCTTCAAGTAGGCACCATCTCCCCCCACTTCCAGGAGATGTTCAACGGATATAGTCAAGGTCTCAAAACCTCTGATCGCCCTAGTGTTCAGGAATGGATGGCTTTAGCCTAATTTCCCCTTGCCAGTCCCATGGCACATTGCTTAACGCAATCCGAGAAACGAGAACGACCATCTCCTCGGGAAGAGGAGAAGACATCAGGTCACAGGCAGCCTTCAGCTCTGTAGCGAGTCTGTCAGGTCACCCGGTTGGAAAGCAAACACACAGTTTCCCCAATGCGGACAACTTCTGCTAAATTTTTAACAACACACATTTCAGTTCCAAATAGTCTCCATCGCATCCTTTTGCGTGCTAGGTACTTTACGAATTCCCATTAAAGCAAGCACTCCAGCACAACTCATCACTGAAAATATCCTTGCTGCACTGAAGACTACCCAAGGTTCTCCCCATTCTAAGCACGGATGAAAGGAAGCACAGGGAGGAGGTCCAAGGTCCAGCTTGACAAGAGCGAGAAGTGGGAGTGCAACACAAATTTCTAATTCTTAGTTCCATACTCAGATTCAACAGATGCCATGTGAAGACTTTTAAAATAGAAGAGTTGCAGAATATATCAACAAAAATAGAAAATTTGCAGATGAGGCAGAAGTCCCTTATTTGTTTAACTAACTGGCAGAGGGATTTAAGCCCGATTTCCATACACAAAACTGATATACCACGTGAAAAGCCATTTTCAGGATATTTTACAATGTATATCATGTCCAGCCCAACACACAGTTCATACCTGCCAAAATGAAGATTTATGGTGTTATTTTCTATGGGATTAAGGCAAAGAAACCTCTTATCTAACATCGCCTGATTCTTTGGATGACTAAAGATGCTTTCGATGCAGTACACTGAAAACAAGAACAGCATGACCAGAAATTTCTCCGCATTGTTCCCATCGCTGCTTGTCATTAAACCGTTCTATTCCAAAGTCATTGCTCAAGCACAGTAACGCTGATTGCTTCGCATTTCACACCTAGAGGTCAGAGCTGGGATTTTGATCCAAGATTTTATGAATTTCATTAGTTGAATGAGCCTTCTGTCACCAAAATCTTTAGCAATCAGAACTGTTGTCTTCTTGCGCTGGTCTAATGAGTAACTCGCTAAGATACGCTGCTTATTCCTCCCGTTATTTAAATTTGCCCAATTCCTGAGCGGTTAATGTGACACAGCATAAAACTGAAGTAAAAAACAGTTTTAATTTCGTTACATTTTGAAAGTTTACAAGTGAAGACGAATCATAAAAAGCAACTGAAAAAGTTCAAAACCATTATACAAAAGCACTTATAAAACGAAATGAAGACTCTGGAAAAAAAAAATTTGAAGTAATAAAACAGTGACAGAGCCAAAGCATCACAGAGAGGTACCCGTCAGCTGTGCTAAGGACCAGGGCTGGGCTTTGGCAAACGCACTCCCATGGCCAGGAGCTACCTTCACTGCAGCGACTGGGCCACGTGGATATCCCGAACCCTGGGGCGAGTACGAGAGAAAACACCTGCATTCAAGCTTCCTTCCTTGAAGAGTAAGTGAAGTCTATCACTTTGAGTTTGCCGTGGGCAAAGGACGCACAGAAATGCTGTCACCATGGGCTTGCCCAACCAGCAGCTCCAACCCAGAGACCTGACTGTGAACAAAGTCTTGCTTTTAGGAGCTTCTTGGGCTTTTTTTCAGGAACTAACGAGGCAGCGTAAATGCAAGTGTCCAAATCAAAGCTGAGGACGGGACGCTCCATGGCAACTCACCAGATGTCAGGTTTCCATTAAAAGCATCCATGAGAAAGAGCGTCGGATGGCAAGATGCACCCAGGAGCATGGGCTGTGGTTTCCTTGGGTGGTACAAGAAAAAGGGCTGGAAGGGGCTGTGAAACCTTCGGTGGCAGCTCAGCTCTGCCAGGCGGTCCGGGATCTGTAATCTCAGAGTCCACAGTTACAGCTGGTCCTCACCTTCCACCTCAGCAGCACAGTGCTGCTGTCAACCCGGTGACGTGATAAATGAAGTAAAAGGGGATAAAGGAAAGCATGGGGGATATCTTCAAACTTTATTAAAAAAAAAAAAAAAAAGTACTTGCTGGCGATTTGCACTGAACATATTGATATGTTATGGTATGCCAACAAAAATAATTAGCATCTTCAAGGCTTTTTACACAGCCGCAGCACAGTTGAAATGAAAACAGATTGCAGGAACCAGTCCAACACAAACACTGGTTCAAGTACGCACGCTCACCTCTCTTCATTGGCACTGCCTTTGGCTTCATTACGAGAAGGGAACAGAGAGCAATACGAGCCGGCACTGCGCGGTTTCATTCCAGTCCACAACAACCCCTCCTTCGCTGACAGCTCTCACTAAGCGATGGCTCGGGCAACACAAAGATGGAAGCGTTGTCCGTAGCTTGGGATACTAACAGTTATCGCTCAGGTATGGGAAAAAAGTTTTGTTAAGAACCAGCCAATACCAATTAATGTATTACATCACCTGGAAACCTGGCAGTAACATAGGTGTCACTGGAAATATTTAGAAAGATGTTTTGCCCAAAGAAAATCTACAACATCAAAGCTGAATCTTAAGGCTTCAACTCGGTTGATGCTTCTTCCTTCACAGAGCATCACAAGATGAAGTGAAGCCCAACTGCACTGAACAGCAAGTACAAGGAACAAAGTGACACAACTATGTAACAGGGTTTTTTTTTTTTGGTTAGTTGTTTTTTTTTTTTTTACCTTGAAAATAAATAGCAATGGTTATGTACTACTGGGGGAAGTATGAGAAGTAAAACTGAAGCTTTACAAGCGATACAGGACAAAGTCCTCCGTGGAACTGGAGAAGTTTCACAGCTGATGCCACTCCTTGGCTGAGGAAAAAAAAAAGCCATAAGCTTTAGCAAACAAAGTACTCTCTGCTTTTCAAAACATGCAACGAGTTCATTCTGATGAGAAACCAACTTATTTCACTGACACTAAAAGGACAAGAAACTAACAGCTAGTAGAACCTTTAGTTCCCAAAAATAACGTAAAAAAACCCCAAAGTCAACCCACTAGCCACAGATACGTGAGCCAAAACAATTAACGAACAGGAAAAGCTTTTAAAAGCTTAAACTTGCAAGTTAACTCCATGGTAAAATGCCTCAGTTGACCCACAATTAAGAACAGTGTCTTCAAGCTAACAGCTTCCAACCAGTGAGAATCAGCCTGAAAAACCACCTGGAAAGTACAAATGCAGAGCAGATTGAAGGTATAATAATAATAATAATAATAATAATAATAATAATAGGTCCCTGGCTTGCCGATTTAAGTCAGTTCATCCTGGGTACACTTCCCCATTATTCAAACACAGTCACAGCAACATCCCGCTAGAGCACAGCCGAGCCGAACGCCAATAAACCTGCTTTTTGGCTGGAATTTCCCAAAGAATTTAGACTCTGAGAAGTGTCACTGGGAGGAAGATAACTAAATCTCACAGGCTCTTATAAAAAAAAAAAAAATGAAACCAGACAATAAAAAACCCACCCTGCACTTACATTACAGATTTTACAAGAATCCAACATTTTTAAACCCTCCTACAGACAAACGCCCTCTGCAGCCAGAGAGACCGACCCGACCTCGCAGAGAGCTGCAGAGGTAGGAACGCTGATCTGCCAGTTATTCCTTCTGGCAGCTCAAACCTTCAGCTCAGAGCAAATGGTATAAAAGACATTAACGAGGAGGAGAGGGGGTGGGTGACAACCTGAGAGTCTGCCTATCAACCCACACGGAAAAGCTTTGCAGGGGCTGGGGGCACAGGAGGGAAGGGAGGCAGATCTAGAACGCCGAACAAAGCAATCAGATTATCCTGCTAGCATCCCAGGCTAATTGGAAATTAAACCAAGTGTGTAATGGAATTAATGAAATACAATATTCTGCTGCTTAAAACAGGAACCTCTGGCTCGCCATCCTATAGAAATGAGGAGACAATGAAGAAAAGGAAGAAAAATTCAGAAGGTCTGAAAAGATGCTGAGGAAAGGCAGCCCTCCCCACGTAGCTGGAGGCTCCAACCCTCGAGGGACCAGGCACCACGTGATGTTTTCGAGAATGGAGAGGTGCTGACATTTTCAAAGAGCACGCTGAGCCTGCACGGTACGTTCGTGTCACTAAGCACAGACTCCCAGACGGGATATTAAGGGCACCTGCATGGATGAATATTTCACAGGGCCACCCGCTTTCCTGGCCCCAGGTGATGCTGTGTGCCTGAAAGGTCCCTAACAAGTGCCAATGGAGCCAAGGTCTCTCCGGAGTGCACGACCCCTGCTTCTGCTCATGTTAATGATATCTTTCATCTACAAACCCCCCTTTACTTTGCTTCCCTAGAAACGGTCGATGAACTACTCAAACGGCCCAAGCAGGCAAGTTAGAGAGCCCATAGGAACCTCCCACACCGTTAATGCATCTCACGTCTATGGCTTTAATTTAAAACTCTGGGGGACTAACGCATCTCCAGTCTATGTATAATCTTGGAAGGTACCAGCTCACCTGTTCAGCCTTAATTGTGACAGATTTCCAGGGCTCTGGGTAAGTCGTTCATCTTCCACT
Organism: Pterocles orientalis; assembly: GCA_011057875.1. Classification (NCBI taxonomy): domain Eukaryota; kingdom Metazoa; phylum Chordata; class Aves; order Pterocliformes; family Pteroclidae; genus Pterocles; species Pterocles orientalis. The sequence continues at coordinate 393,736 of WKFP01014306.1, read as the reverse complement.
AATTCCATTGCAGGAGGCTGTACTTTATTGCCTAAAAGCCTGGAACCGCGCTGCTGGATACGTGATCAGTTCCTGACCACAACCCAAAAACTGCCTGGGTGGGGAAGACCTGCTGCTTGCTTTTTGCAAGTGGGATGAATTTCTCTGGAAGTGGCAATGGACGGGAACTCAAAGTGTGATGCTTCCCATGGCGTGCTTGCCCTGGTTTTTGCACTGCACCTATTATGAACTAAAAAAAAAAAACCAAAGCCACTTTGTGGCAGACTAAAACACCTCTCCTGCCCTCATGTCCTTGTAAAATCAGAACGGTGTTAGATGTAAGACAGGAAACTAGGCTTCATCTCATGGTAGGTGGGCAAGAACCTGTCCAGGGACGGCTTCCTCCTCGGTACAGCTGAGCCCCCCGTGCAGGAAACCAAGCTCTACAAGACACTGAGGGTCTGGAACCCTCCAGGCTTCTTCCAGAAAGCACCATGGTCTGATCGCAGCCTGGACCACACCAGGAAGGTTTCTTTTGCAGGTTTTTTTTTTTTCCTGTAAGGCCCTTTACAACATTCCTTGCAGAGGTTCTCACCGACACCATCCAGTGGCAAACGCCTGTCGCTGATCCAAGCAGCTATTTGGGAAAAAGGCACCAGCCAGGCATCAACAAAAACCCAACGCAGCCCTAGAAAGCAGGGTTACAAAACATCATAGCCACCGCATTTTGTGACAAATGGTGCTTGTCAATAGCTGTGTCTGTTCCGATTGAAAATGTAACATCTAGACACATGTCAACTAAATTCCCCAGGACTCTGATTGATATTAGAGATCCTGGAATGATCTGTTCGGCTTTGGAAGTTAGACACATGCTGGTAGCAGTAATTGGAAGAAGACAGGTCTCTGATGGATTAATTTGACATTAAGCTTATAAACGAGGAGCCTGGGAGGACAGACTCTGTGGCGTCATGGAAATTTATGCATTATCATACAAATGTGTTGTATCTCTCTGCCAGAGTGCTAGTATTCAAAAGGAAGGGAAAAGCACAGCTCCCACGGAAAGTGCTCAAGAGCAGCATCCCTCATCCACAAGCCTATCAAAACCAAACCAAACCAAACAAAAAAACCACGTCCCACACACAGGCTTGAAATTCCCTCAGACCTATTCAGGATGACAGCCTGGAGAAGAACCAGCTACTCAGTAAGTCAGGCTCCAGCCTTTCTCCGGAGAAGCAGCTGCAGGAGCTCAGCCCGAACCCTAAACAGGACTAACCAGAAGCCGTGCCATCGATTGCAGATGGCAGCTCTACCTTCTCCCTCGGTTTAAATCTTTGCAGTCTTACCGCTGCAGCACGGACACACAAGCTGGCTTCTGAACTCTCCTGGTAATCTCCCACGTTGCCTCTTTCAAGCATCCCACCACACACATTAACACAGCCGCTGCTCTATGCGGTCTCCTCCGCAACCTCTACCCATTTCATTTCCAGCTTCCCACTGCTTGCTGTCTGCTTACTCTGCAGAAAGCGCTGCTCTCCCTCCTGGGCAGCCACGAAGAAAGTGACGTTCCACCCCGTTGTACAGGAGAAGCCCCACATCCCAGACTGCCTCCCACAAAGTCCTTTTGGGACTCAGGACCACCGACAGTTTCTCAGCAAGGGGCTCGTGTCTCAGCTTTATTACACAGAGAGGGATGCAGCTCCTGCAAAGCACGCAGTGGAGGGCAGCCCAGGAGGCTTCTCTTTCTAAACAGGCTCATTCCTCAGGCTGTGATCTCAGAAAGACACACTGCTTGCCAGCTAGTAGGAAAAAGAACAAAACAAGGACCTTCTCCCTCTACAAGGTCATCCAAGAGCCCAAACATACACCCTGAAGGTCTGGCTGGCAGAGAAGGAACCTACATGGCTTGCAGCAGGACAGACAAGAACACGGTGATCTATACCGATAGGTCTTTAGTCCAAGCCTGTGAACTACAGAAAATCAATAATGCTACAGGGAATTAGATCAAGATGGACCTCCTCACCTCCAGTTGTCAGAGCTCACGAGATTCCCTTCTTAGTGCAGCTTATTAACGGCTAAATGCAAAAAAAACCCCAGGCACAACAGAAGAGTTTAAATGTATTCCACACACTCGGTGTACTTACTAACCAGCCTGCTATGTGAGCTCAGTTTACTCCATACTGATTCACAATAGTGCTTCTCCCTGCAAGCTGCTGTGTAGATGGTGTAAAACATGACATATTATTGGATAGCACGTCAGTGCTGTGTCTGTACAGCCCACGAAAACACAGAGCAGAGCAGCCAGACCCACGAAAGCGCTGATCCGGCACGTCATGGTGATCAAGCAGAATATGAGGAAGAAGAAATGCTACGAGAAGGAACTAAAAACCCAACAGCACCTAGAAAAGAAATGGGAGGAGGTGACATCAACCTCACTTAAGCCATGTGGATAAGAGGTAGTTTGACAAGAGAAGTATTCCATGGGTTGAGGGTTGCCGTAGAAGGTCAAGGATTGAAAAATATTTGGAGAGAGAAAGGTTGTTCCATTTAAATATTAAAAGACCAGTAAGGCTTCAGATGGATTTCCTCTCATGCTTTTCTGCTAATATTTACACTCCTGAAGCAAACCAAGAAGAGCAGTGATAAAAGCCAGGAGGGAACTCGTTACAAAATGATGTGTGCAACCAGCAGCAGCTTTGGTTCTGCTTTGAGCTGCTGCCATCTCGTGGTCTCACTCTTCACCAGGGCTCAGCACTCGCACTGCTCCAACCATGACCCTTCCTTAGCTCTGATTCACAAATGCCAGAACAAGATGGTATCAGGAAAAAAAAAAAAAAAAAGTTTGTCCAAGACTTCAGAGAGCCTCTGGCCATCAGCAGGCATGTGACAAACCCCCCTGACCCCACTATTATCCACTGCTAGTGCTGGATGTCAACGGCGCTCTGCAGAAACCAGCGGGAATACACGCAAATCCTGGGATGTTATACCAAAACGTATTCTGTAGGAACATAAGGACTATGGGAGGACATGCTTTCTGAGCTGCTTTATACCAGAGTTACCAGCAGGAAAGACCCTTAGTAGCTTTATACGCACCCAGACCTGGTTCTGCCGAGCTTTGCGCAAGGAAAGGCAGAGCAAAAATGGGGAAGAGGCTGGCGTAAGACGGCTCTGGGAAGAAACAAGGGTTCCTCTGTGGAGGGAAACTTTTCAGCAGGATCCCAAGTGACAAAGGGCAGCCGCGAGCACTTCAGACCTGTCTGTTAAACGAGATTAAAGACTCCATCCACAATCAAGCTTCTGCAGTGTAACCACCCAGTAACTGAACCATGCCCTCGTCTGGGTTATTGGCCCGTTGCCGGCACACGGTAGGACATCTCAGATAACTCAGCTGGAACGCAGTAAGCCACCAACCCACCCAGTAACTTGCTATATACATCTGGATCAATGTATATGCAACTACAGGTTTTAATTAATTCACTCAGGAGAAATTTCAAAGCTACCAGAGATTTTTCAAAAAGCTAGTGAGCTACCAGACTCGGCTGCCACTCCTTTAACCACAGCTACAGCCAGCTCACCTGGGAGGATGCAATCCCAGACCTGTTCCAACGATCACTGTATCCGAACAAAGGCCAGATCCTAACCGTGAAGCCCAGATAAAGGGGAAAAGCACCCTGGCTGTGCACCTACAGCACCTGAAGAGGACTTCATGGCAATGCCCTGCACATCCCCGGTCTCTATTCACATGGTTCTCTGATAAAAAAAACCTATTAGTCCAAAAATACGAAAAAACCCAACCCAAAATCTAAATTCATTTCTGACAAGGTCACCTCCAGCTTAGGCAGACATCTTTACGATGAGGGCGATTTGAGCCGATGGAAACACGCACTCTGATCTCTGCACAGTCACAAGGCAATCAGCAAGCCACAGACGGACCTGTTACTCTCCCCAGCCAGAAGGGCTAGTGCTTGCTCGTAGCCTAGCAGCAGCCCATTTCAACACCGTAATAAAACCCTCCAGCTACTTTTCAACAGGACTTTTGTAGCTCCTGCTCAAAACCCTCATTTCTCAGAAGACAGAACAAGCGAAGATTTCCCATCTAAAAAATTCTGCTTCATTAAGTGTCTAATGTTGTCTATTTCCACAAGTCATCAAAAGAGGAGAAACATTTCCAATGAAGTGGATGAGTTTAGCTAACAGGTCGCAATGACTGAGATGCACCATTGAGAGAGGAATACGCCATAGGGCCAGATCCATCTGTACCATTCTTTTCAGTACTCTTTCCTTTGCTACCCCACACCAATACACAGATTTTACTCAAAAACAGCTTCCAGGCAGGGCTGTGTTCCACCCGATCATGGAGAAATACCTTAATAAATATCAGCTTGCACACAAATGTAACTTATCTGGCAAACACAACTCCTGGCCATCAGGAACCCCCACCGGAGCTTCACACGGAGAGAGCAGCAACGAGCTGCCTGGTTTGACCTGGAAGATGAGCCTCAATTTTGGGTGGAGAGCTCCCGTACTTTTGAGGGAATGACCGTGCCACAAAGGCATGAATTTCAAAGGGGACCAAAGCGATGGGCTTAACTAGAAGGAATGTCTATACCTACCAAAATTGTAACTGATTAAACTTTGTATTAAGCCAGCAGCAAGCTGATAAAAACCTCTGCCCACACACCCTTAAAAAGCAAGAATACAATGCCCTGTCTACAGTAAAATCTGGGAAACCTGTACACCGAACACCAGCCGCAAAGGCTGCAGAGCTGAAAACACACCCCAGGCCTCCTCTTCATCACTATCACTCCTCCAAATTGCATCCTCCTGCTGTGAATCCTTCGCATGGGGAAGAGCAGGCGAGTACGGCATTAGGCAGGTACTGTGACCCTGCACAGCTTCAGGAGCTGAAGAGCTGCAATCAACCGCAGCGGCTGCAAAGGTTTTGCTGTCCCAGTCCAGCCTCATTACCACCAAGGAGCTCACTAGTCGTCCTGATGCTTTATTAGGAATCCCGATGATACTTTTGGTGGTTTATTCAGCAAATGGAGCATACACAGCCCTTTGGTATTTCTCCTCTTCTGTCCATCCGTTTAAGGCAGCATTAAGTTAATGTGCTTTTGAAACAGATACCAGTGCTCTCACAGCAGCAAATGGCTCATTTACCGAAATGGTCAGTTCCACAGAGATCAACAGGCAGGAAGGGCAGGCAAAACCATATTAATTTCTCCTGAAGTATCACAGCTTTGCAGCCTGAGCTCCTCAACTCACATCCATGTGGCTTGGCTGTAACCAGTAGAAGAAAATGATGAGTGGGAATCAAGGCTAGGAGAAGAGCAGGTTGTACCCCTTTCCACAGCACACTCCTTGCTGCCTGGGAGCTAGTGAATGCCTGGGGCCAGTATTTAAGAGGTACTAAAGCAGCCCAATCAAGTACTTCCAGAGGCTGTAAGGCACAGCCTCAACATTAAATTAAAAAAGCAGGTGTTCCTCTATATGCCTCAAAATTGCCTAAGCAGAGAGAACATGTTCAAGTAGCCATCAATATTCATGCAGAAACCTGGTATTAAAAAAAATAATCAGGGAGGCACACAAAAAGAGCAGCCTGTAAAAGAGCCGGATATCAGAGGCAACAGGCATCTGTGTCTTCTGACAGGCACCATGGCTCTCAGACTGCGAAGGTCAGACACCTTTAGTTTTACTGTCTCTAGAAAGCCAAAAGAAAAGCAACCAGCAGCCTTCACTCTCCTACTAAAGGGGCTGGTACCTTGCCACGCACACTTGACTTATCCAAACCTGCCCAAAGACACCAGCACAGCAATTTGTTTTATGTGATTTGATTCATGCACCACAAAAAGAGCTGTCAGACCTGCCCTAATAACGGGAAATTATGCCTTTAAGCAGACTCAAATCAGATCTATGCTCTAAAAGAGCTAAAAAAACTAGCAGCCACATCCTTAAACTCCAAGTTAAACCAAGCTGCAGGAGTTTTCTTCCCTGCTAGGAGTTACAGTGATACCAGTGTGCTCACTGGATTCCAATAGATCACAGGAAAAAGTATTGAATGAAAGGAGTACGCAGTGGGGCACTTCAATTTATTGTCCACCCTCTTCTAGTAACAAAATAATAGGGAAAGATGCCTGGCATGGAAATGGACCCTTCATCAGCCATGATGAAATACTCATTTAGTAGGTAATTTACTCCTGTGAAATTTCTTGGTCTCGATCTCCACCTCTGCTCTGATAACTCATTTACCTTTATTAAAAACATAAGCATTGATTTTCTCCACTCAGTATAAGCCAGTGGATTTATCTGCATTACTGAATTAATTCATCCTGCCTCTTACTCCAAGAAGAGCCAAAGCCAGCAGGAAAGCAACAGCTACAAGCTGTCAAGTACCAGCATCAAGTATTTCTTGCTCTTGTGACTCATCTGACCAGGAAGTTAAACTTTTGCTGCAGCACTCAAGACAGGCAAACCAGGGAAAAGCCCACACAGATCTGAGAATAGAAGGCACTTCCTATTTTCTGAGACAAGCGTTCTCTAACAACGCATTCATCATGGTGCATCAGCTGCAACTAAAAAGCCTTCACGTTTCTTGAGCCCATCACAAGCTCAAGCTGGAAGGATATATACGGTACCATGGGATTGGAGTCTGCAATCAGGTCACGCAGAGAATCCAGAAATCCTTGGTCCTCCACCATCTGGGCGTTGATGTCATGCAGCTTCGCCACACACACAGCTGCGGTCTTCCGTACGTAAGGGTCTTCATCCTTCAGACACTTGCGAAGAGGCTCACACAAATACTCTGTGATCTTGTCCACCCTGATGCATCCCATCGTACGGACAGCCAGAGCACGGATGAGAGGGTTTGGGTCTTCACAGTCCTGCAAGGGGACAGAATACGCGGTGAACAAATCTGCACCACCAGCCACCGATGTCTTCTCTGCAGTCAGAAGCAGGCTGTTCTTATTTCAAACAAAAAGCATTCTGATTACATGCTAAAAAAAAGGCAATTATTTCAAATCAGGGATAAAAGATGGAACTTACTGGTTCACAGAAACATTCTACCCCATCTCCAGATGTCTTCAGGCTACAATAGTGTGCAAAATTGTGATCTCAGTGTCCCTTGGTTCTCCCCAGGCAAAGCTTCTTTCAACACCATCTAGCAGCCAAATCTAAAGTACATCTAAGCTACAGAGGTAGCTCTCACTGCCCAAAACCTAGCCCCAGGCAACTTTCAGACAGATCAAAAAAACTGGTTTCCAGCCTTACTGGTTTAAAGAAGCAAGAGAATATAACGAGAGAAGTCAACAACCGAACACAACTTCAAGAGTCGTTAAGTTCTAGACACAAGCATCCCTTGAGTTTGCAACATAAAAAACATGAAGCAAAGGGCAGTCTAGAGGCACTTTTCTGATGAGGAAAAAGAAAAAGCAGAACACTTCATACTTCAAGCCTAGGTAATTTTCCATACATCCAATCCATCTACATCTCTGAGCAACACTCTTCCAAAATCAGCCTCTAAAAGGAGGATGGCTGCAGAATGAGCTGCAAAAGCATAAGGCACATTTACCTTTCACTGTTTACATTTCCTACAGCGGAGAAAACCCCTCAATGCATCAACTTTTAAAGCATAAAAGAGAAATGACATCTCTTACCAGTGCATCCAACACGTGGAACTGTGAACTGCGTGTGAAGTGCTGAGCTAATGCAGGCTAGCATCAACACTTGGGCTTTACTAACACTTGGCTCTCAACTTGCCAAAAGGGACATCAGACACTTCCTTGCATGGAAAAGGATGAAGCTGGAAATTATCATGTTCGTTTGTTGGTCCATTCTAACAGAATCACACTTTAAAGATCTGACAGACAACAATATTCTTTCCAGAGAGGGAGGCAGAGCCATCTCCGGCCAGAAGAGCAGACCTGCCCTCAGTCCAGGTCCTCTCACCTCTTTCAGTCTCAGACACCATGCTAGAAACCTAAAACATGATCAGATTCCCCAGTGGCTCTGATTTTATAATGCTCTAGGAACCATCTCAGACTCTAAGCACTGGGCTTTAACCTACATAACGTGGAACAGAAATAACATTTCCTAGATACAGAGGGGCAACTTGTCAACAGAACTAAAGGCAATCCAGCCACCAGGCTGTTATTTTTCTAGTGAACTGGCTTCTCAGTTTCACCAGATGAAGGTTTTCCACACAGAGCACGGCTGAAACATTCAAACAAGAACTAGATATCCATATGAAAGAGATATTACAAAGGCTGGAAGATGAAAAATATTAATTCCGTTATCCAATACCAGAAGTTGGTCTTTAACGATGATTAGTAAGGACAGAAGCAGTTTTTCCTGGAGCAGGCTCTCTCATAAGCACTTACGGGGTGCTTAAGTCATCTCCTCTGCAATAACTAGCAGAACCAAGTGAGAGAGAAGACCCAGACCTGTTGGATTCAGCGTGTCAGCTCCTTATCTCCTGCTCCGCTACAACCAGCACCAGCCCAGAGACTCAGGTACGAAATCAGAGATAAAAACAGCTCGCAAAGGCTGAAGGACGGAGGAGACATGGTGACAGCCACTGTGCCGAACCATTTTCTGATGAGCGGTGGGAGAAGATTACCTTCACAAAGCTGTTGACAGCCATAATGGCCATATCGGGCTGACTTTTGGCGTAGTTCATCAGGTACAGGTAGACCAGCTTCTTCAGCTCCAAGTTGTCGGTCTGCATGCAGTTCACAACATCAGGGAAGAGCGAGCTGGAGAGACAACAGCAAGCAAGAAGAGAGGAAAAGCAGTGAGACTGCATGGTGTGCAAAGGGGGTAGTAACAGTATCAGGAAGCCAAAAAAAACAGTTTCACTCCACATTAGCAATGGCTTTTATAATAATCATTTAACCTCCTCTAGGGCTTTAACATAGGCTGGTTCTGGAACAGGTGAAAACTAACGCAATTTCCTACAAGTGTTTTAACTGGGGAGTTCACCAAACAAGAAAATTCTACCATGCCAGGCCTGGAGATGAATCCACAAGAAAAAAAGCTGTGTGAAAATGTTTTGATAATGCAGGACATTTACAAGGAACCTGCCATGTTTCAGAGCAGGATACTCTAGAGCGATTACAAGCTTAAATGCTGACAAGCTGGGTTTCACTAAAATATCACGCTGCAATCTGTGAACAGCACTGCAGAAGAACGCAGGAAGTTACACAAGGACATCTGCAGCTCTCAGGTACGCTGGAGAGATCTAAAGGTGAAAGGCAAGTGCTGTCGGCCAAAAATATTTTTTTTTCTTCCTTCCAGTTTATCTGTTCCTTCATTCTCCAATGAAGTCATGATGCTAAATTTGCAACCATGAATTAATTTCCGTGGCAACAGACCACACTGCTGTGAATCCTGGAGTAGTGTGACTTTATGACAGACTCCAGGAACAGGAACTGGAAAGGAGAAAGCATTCACTCAGACAAGTTTTTCTGTTTGCCTCAAAGACAGAAAAAAGTCCTGGGGACCGTGCTGCAGAAGGCAAACGCCTGTGTCCTTCAGTCACTATGAAGCAAAGGTTCAGTTTAAAACCACCCATTTCAAAGTGTAGCTTAGATTTACGCTATGACAAGTAAGACTAAGAAAAACACTTGGCATTACCTTTCTAACACCACAGCCCAGGCTAGCAAGCAGTGAGAAAGCACCATCTGAAGTGACACATGAAATAGTTGGATTCTGGATGAGTTTTTAAATAAAAAGGACTATTAGGCACCTAGCTAAACCCGCACTGAAAACACTTGTTTCTTTCGCTTTCAATAATAGGAAGGAGCTCGAGAAGCCTGTGACTCAGGCACAGCACAGGCAGGGACACAGCCAGCCTCACGATGCAGTCGAGAGGAGAAACCCGGAGCTCTTCCACGGAGATGTGTGCCACTCCAGCCAACCCAGCCCAGGAGAACCAGAGCTGCTGTTACCTGACATCCTTCCCCACGGTCATGGCTGCAATAACCTTCTTCACAGCTTCTTTCCTCTTCTCTTTCTTTTCATTATTGAGTTCAGCCTTGAGTTCAAAAATCTCTCCTGGCAGAAGACAAAACAGATTCAGCCTCTCAGGAGAAGAAAAGGGTCTTGCTTTAGGGAGAGTTTAACCGTGACTTTTTACTTTCCCAGCCTGTTGGTCCCACAAAACCAGTACAGCAACATGTGGAAGCTGTCAGACCTTCTGGAGAACACGGTTCAACGGGAAGCAAAGCTGTAACACTCAGCAAATGATATGGGCTATGACTTGCTAACGAAAAAGCAGCTAACGAGAACCACGCCGCATGTTGCAGCTCTCCCACTTCCAGAACATTAAACCACTTCACTGTAGCGTCTGTTTCTCACAGACAACCGTTATATTACCAGGATGAAAAGATACTTGGAGGCACCAAATTAATGCCTGCAAGGAAAAAAAAAAAATAAAACCACACACAACTTAGCTAGGAATTTTGCCCAGACTTTTTAACTTTTGCTCATCATCACCTGCTTCCTGCGAACGCAATGAGAAAACAGCAGAGTGCAGAGTAGCCCAAAAGCCGTGATACACAGTGGCAGAAACAGGAAAGCACAAATTTAATCCAGTGGAATAAATTCCTTCTAAGCTAGAATGACAGAACTACTACTAACAAAAGCAGCAAGTAACACAGCTTGCGGGGATTCCGGGGTTACCGAAGCAGCCTTTCCTGGGACACTAATTCTTCCAGATATCACTGCACAGAAAGTCAGTTCAGGCTGGATCACAGAAGCGGCAAAGCAAGTTTGCAAAACAAAGCAACACGTGCAAAAGGCAGCTTATCAGGCCTGCTCCAGACAGAGCAAGTGGTGGGAGAAAGATAATGCTCCCAACCGATGGACAGCTTCTCCCAGGAAGGAAAATGAGCAGTATTCCCACTGGAATCCACAGGCTGAGGAAACATTACAAATATCAAAATATCTCTGACAAAATACACTCTAGCCCCTAACCTTTGATTCCTACACATCAATGCCACTTTGTCAGAACAGAAGCACTAAATACTGGAGAGCCTGGCACAAAAAGGCTAAGAGGGATTTCAAAAAAGAAGTTACTGTTCTGAAGAACACGGTGCAGTGACCCCTCGTAATACCTCCTGCCTGAGACAGAGACGCTCACGTTACTCCCACCGAGATGGTGCCCCGGAGCAGAGCTGAGCCAGCAGCAGCACGAGCTCCGACAGCACAGCCTGGCCTCGTCCAGCCACCACAGAAACATCAGCGTGATGCTTTAGGACTGAACTTATAGACTGAGCTGTTCCTTAGAGAGATGTGAACTGCATTTCCTTAATTTATGAGCTCATTCTGAAACTTAATGAAACACAAATGGATCAACACTGTAGTTTTTTCACTGGCAAGCATTCGTCAGAAACATTCAGCCACTCTGAAACGGAGAGGTTAATGCGAACCATTTGCCACATCTGCTGGAGAAAGAGGAACAACATCAGGCTTAAATCTCAGCCAGCAAGAGCTGGGATGAACACTGCTTTGTTTAAGAACAGGTTAGAAAAAAAAACCCAACATCTGCCCAGGACAGTTCCAGCAGAACAAGTCTGCTGTTGAAACAGGTGAGTGGGTAAAACATCCCCAAAGATCCTTCCCCATCTTCCCATTTTTACCAGCAGCAGTTTGTCCCGGGGTGACAGCCACACCTACAGTAGAGCCGAGGGAAAGTCAAACGGAGCAACGCAGCTTTGAAGGAAGCGGGGAAATCTCATTATCTTTACAACAGCTTGATGTAAAGATACACACTTATACCTTAAATATTGAACGTCTCTCAATCAACTGAATCCTGTGATGCCCAACAGAACAACCATCCTCAGTCCTGAACTTGTTAGTCCACAACTAAAACTATGTCTCTGAGCTGCACTGAAATCCCAATGGTTTTTTTCTCTGATCTTTGAAAAAGCAGCAATTGGGGTCATTTTATTCATCAAAAAACCACATAATACATCAGTTTTGTCTTTTGTCACCATGTGACCTACTTCAGAAGTTTCTCCCTGGATGATTAAGACAAGAAACAGGGACAGAGCTGACAGAAAAGCACCAGTTCTGCAGGCAGTCAAACACGCTGGGTAAAAATAGCCACCCACCACCTCCGATCCACTGCTCCAGCTTAACACCAACCTTTTTTATTGGTCGTGAAGTATTTGGAGTCCGTCATGGTTCCAGTTCCTTAAAACACCTGGGGATAATAATAAAAAAAGAACAAGCAGTCAAACAGCATTCGGAGCCACTGACACCCAGCCTGGCAGGCAGGAACTGTGAGAAGGGACGGCTGGTGACGGAGCAACGAAGGGAAGAAGCAAACGCTTTGCAGCCAGAGGATTCTTCCACAATCTCCATTCTGCACCTGCTGCTGCTATTACCCTGCAAACCCAGGAATTCAAGGGGCTCAGACGAACAGTGTCAGTGCAAACACAACAGCCTCAGGCTGGGAAAGCAGCTGTGCTCAGGCAGCTTTTTAAACTCTCAGTCTTGGCAGTGAAAAGGTGGCTTTTAGCTCCCTAAAATCAGCAGATCTTGACATGTTCTGCAGCTGTCTTTCCCCTGGGTACACAATTTCGTTTTCCAAAAAAAAACACTGCACATTTAATATCTCAACTGGAAGCCAGAAGTCATTCCAGACAAAGGAAACTGTCAACTCCCCCTAACGATACTTTCCTGTGTTGCATCCTGATGGAAGGAACAATTAACCCCACTTGCAA
>WKFP01014306.1:350166-366144 GCA_011057875.1 Pterocles orientalis | reverse complement strand
CGGCCCTCGGCCCTCGGCCCTCGGCCCTCGGCCCTCGGCCCTCGGCCTCCACCCGCCCGCCGCACTCCGGCTCACGCAGTCCCTGACACGCCGAGGCTGTGCTGCCCGCCTTTGTCCCACCCCCAGCGGCCAACAGCCAATGGCAGCGAGCGACACTGCCGGCGAGGGCCGGGTGGCCGCCAATAGGAAGGCGCGTTAGGGGAAGTCGGCGCGGCGCGAGTTGTTTCCGCTCTGAGGAGGTCTGAGGGGGCGGGAGAGGGCGGTGCGGGGCCCTGCCCCGTGGCGGGCGGCGCTGGAGCTGTTTCGCTTTCTCCTCCGTTTCCTCGGCGACTCGATGTGCTGAGCGGAGGCAGACGGCAATAAGTCAGTGCTTCAAACGCCGTCCGGTGCTGAGGGCCCTGCTCCGGCCGCTGCATACCGCGTAGGACGGCAGCGTGATGGGTGCGGTGCCACCGTGAGAGCAACGCGTGGCGGAAAGAAAGAAAGAAAAAAGGGGAAGAAGTAAACCAAACAACAAAAAAAAAAGTGGCAGAAATAAAAATATTCCGACAACTGAACAGAAAGTGCTTTGTCAAGAAAAGTATCACGATGCAGTATGTAAATTAAAATAAAATTTTGAGCTTTTGAGCCCCCCTGTGCGTGTCCTTCAGCCCACAGAGGAGAAATCAGGGAGGAAGGCAGGGGAGTCTTCAGAAACTGCTAGTGGGCACCATTAAAAATTAAACTGGGAAAAACTGTGCTTTGTAATGAATAAAGAGAAGCCAGGGACCCCAAAACGGAGCCTGGAGGGAGGTAAAACAAGTGTAAAAGCAAGGAAGGGCCAAGGGGGTTGGGCAGGAGACTTCTACACGGAACGGAATCAAAAGCTAAAAACCATTTTCACGCCATGCATGAAGCTGGAATCCTGCCCACAAACAGAGTATGTTCCTGGTCCCTTCCTGTGCTGCAAGCAAGTTTCTGCAGTCTGGCACGAGCTTGCTGTTTTTCCACACTTTCATTTTCTCTCATTTCCCCCCAAAACCAGAACTTGGTTGAGCAGTTACCCAGGGCACCCTCATCCCCTGCTGCTCTCAAGGCTTTGCAGTCAAGCCCCCAGCCTGCCCTGTCCTCAGTCCTCGCCATTGCCCCAGTCTCGGTGCCTTTCCCGGAATTTTACCCCAAGGACGGAGGTAACACTGCGGATGCTCCGGAGTAGCCCCATGCATGGATCACCTCCACACTGTTGTAAGACAGTTTTAACCCATTACTTCAATTATTTCAACCGATAGTTATATATAGGCATGATTTCAGTATGAAATTATTAGCTTTAGTGTGCTTTGTCAGTACGAAAAGTTGAGAAAATTGAATCTCAGATCGCAGATGTTGCAAATGAAGATGCACAAACCGCATCTTCTGCACAGGACTTGCTATCTCGCCATCCTGCTTCCCAGCTTCCAGAACTGTATCTCTGACTTTGCAGCTCTAAAAGTTTAGTGGAACACCAACTTCTCAGACTGAACAAGCAATGATGTATGTAAATGCTGTAAGCTGGGGGATTTATTCTAATTTTTTTTTTTTTTTTGGTCTCTTTCTTCTTGTAGACTTTGGCCACTGGAAAAGTGCCAGGGGGGAGGGAAGTAATAGCTCTGGAGGGCTGAGCTCCCACGAAAAACCGGTTTTGAACTTCAGATAGAGCTAGACGGATCCAGTGAAGGTGTGGACATTGGTGCTTCGCCACAGGAAGCACAGAGGAGAAGAAAACAAAACCAGCAGAGAAGAAGTGAAACCAGCAGCAAAGTATGTTCTGCTTGTCCTAGATTTTAATAGAGGGAGGGGGGAGAGGAGAAAACAGGTAACATGCTCGGGGTGCTTTCGTACCCCATTTCTGCTGTGCATCAGTCTGGGACTTAAATATTTAAGGATTTAAAATTGATATTTCAAATATTGACGTTTTAGCTAGAAGGGAGCTTGTGGAACTGGAAAGATGGGGCGGGAACACCCATCCCGGCATTCTCAGGGCTTCCGGCCAAAAGCTTCGCGCCAAAAGCTTCCCAGCACAACTTCCTGCCACAGCTCTTGTAACACCCACACTGTGGTGGTCAGCAAATACGCATTTTTTGATCAAAAGTGACTGTATCTGACCACAGATCAGATTCGACTAGGGTATAAACAGAGCCTGGCCGGAGGGCGAGCTTGGGTCAGTTCTCCTCGGAGCAGTGGGGCTGCGGTCAGGGACTCTCCCCTTGGGGACTCTCCTGCCTAAGGAAACTCTTTGATGTTGAGAGCCCTCCCTTTTACTAGGTGAGTGATTGTGCATTTTTCATCATTGGCCGTGAAGCTTAAGAATTCTTAAGTCAGCCATGGAGTATTAATTCCTAGGTGACATTTCCAACCGGTGGATTGTTAATGTGATCAAAGCAATTTTGGTTAAAGTAGAGCTGAGTTTGAATTTATTATCAGTTTGTTACAAATAATTCCCATTTATCACCTCATCTAATTTAATTTTGTGAGTTTCCACAACAATGGGAAAATTCCTCTCTCTGGGAGCAAAAATTAGCCCACACTAACGTCCCTGCTGCTTTGGTTGTACCGTAACTCAAAGCTGCGAGGAGCAGAGCTACATTCCTCAGCAGAGCTAACTCAGAGGAGAGGCAGACAAGGCAGAAAACTTCCCTCCTGTATCAGATCTGGAGGAGATGCTTGTTGGAATTTTTGTGCCCTGCAGCTCTCTGGCTTTATGTTGGGCCACACAAAAGCCAAACCAGTGCTACTGGAAATATGCTGTGCTCCTGCCACCGGCAAGATCTCTTCTAGGCACACTTCCATTTATTTCCAGGTGCTTTCATACCACAGATGTGTTTTGTAGCAAGGGGGCTGGATTTCATTTTAAGGAACTGGCTTCAGTGTGATGCAGATGCAGTT
Organism: Pterocles orientalis; assembly: GCA_011057875.1. NCBI lineage: Eukaryota > Metazoa > Chordata > Aves > Pterocliformes > Pteroclidae > Pterocles > Pterocles orientalis. Next base: position 363,243 of record WKFP01014306.1, on the reverse strand, counting down.
TGCCACCATTTCAACGAATTTGCCACCGGTCCGAGTGCCAAGTGGCAATCAGCTGAGATTCAGCTGCACGGGTGGCCAAATAGAGCCGAAAGTAAAAGTGTCAGTTGTTAATATTTATTGATTATTAATTGCTAAGATTACTGGATTCTGAAGATTGAGGTGAGGCTTTAACACAGCCTTTTCTGAGTCATTACAGGAGAGGAGGGGGCTGCATGCAGTCTAGGCGCATGTAAGGGGATGATGTTGAAGGGAGTAATGAGCCTGGCCGCAGAGAAACTGAGGCTGCTTCTGTGTTCAAAAGGACAGATGGCAGCAAGGTCTCTACATCCCCTCATGCTCAATGACAGAAAAACACTTGGGCGCTGGGTACAAATTTGGGTTTTAAGCAAACACACTATTTTGGAAGTGGGGGAAAACCCCTGTTGCTGGCATCTCTATGACTCGGTGTATTTATTGCGCAAAGGATGGCCACTGTTTAGTTAATGTTTTTGGAAGATCGATGTTTCAGCATAAATGGTAAGCAGGTTTTTTTTTACAATTGTTTCAGGCCCACAATGGCTCTTGAAGACAACCAACAACAAGAGGAAGTCTGGGTTAATTTAGCAACAGAGTATCCTGAAGTAGTTTTGTGTGTTAGAAAAATAAGTTTTGGTGAAAAAGCAAGAAAAAAGATACCAAAAAATTCAAGACAAGATCAAAAAAACATCCTTGCCCGTGCAGTGTGTGCCTTGATGAACTCTGGAGGAGGTGTCGTAAAAGCAGAGATTGAAAATGAGAACTACAACTTAGAGAGAGATAGCATCGGACTAGATTTGGAAGAGACTTTTCGATCTCTTCTTGTGTTTCCAGACTGGAGAAAATACCTGGACTTTAAACAGCGAGATAATTACCTTTTGATTTTTATTAAAACCTGGAGCAGTGAAAACATAGCCTCCACAAGTGTGAAGCCACGTATCTGTAGCCTGAGTACTGGGTTGTATGCAAGAAGTGGTGCTTCTCTTTCCCACGTGAAGCCTAGCGAAGCTTTTTTGTTCCTTAAAGAAAAGCAAGATGAAGCCAGGAGAGAGCTTAGCCCAGGATCACCTCCTAGTAAGAGGAAGAGAGGGGATGTTGCAGGAGACATGGATATTTCAAATAACAATGTTGCTGAGTTGTTTGATAGAGATTCTCCACTGCAACGTGGAGAGACATTGACTTTCACAGAGTCAGGAGATGTGGAATTTAAGCACTTTTCAACTGAAAAATTTTTGACTCGTGTCAGGGAGAAATTACCTGAGTATATCGCTGGATTTGCAAACACAGGCGGCGGGTATTTATGGATCGGTGTGGATGATGACAGCAGAGTGCAGGGGTTCAGCAGTGATGATGAGGACCTTGAAAAATTAAGACTTCTAATCAATTCAATTCAAAACAAATTACCCTGCTTCCATTTCTGCGGGAGTTGGTATAGACACAACATAAGGTATGAACACAAAATCTTGAAAGTATACGATGAAGCTGGAAATCACTGCGGCTACGTCTGTGCTGTGAAGATTGAGCCATTTACTTGTGTCGCATTTGCCGAACACCCGGACTCGTGGCTAGTGGAAGGCACCACCATCAGGAGACTGAGAGCAGAGAAGTGGGCTGAGTGGATGACTGCTGCTGATCCAGGTCCAAAAGAGCCAGGACAATTTTCATATTTCCATTTTCAATATTTCCTTTTATTTTCTTGCTCCTGACTTGGCAGTGGTGTTGGCTTTAGATACTCTTACCCGCTTCTCAGTGTTCTTTGGGGGCCTGACCAAACCAACCAGTTTGACTCTTTCAGGTCCTTGCTAAATACCCGTCTTTCCACTGCTTGCCTTCCTTAATGCTTGCTTCAGGCTGGAGCACGTCCTGGTGACTGGCAGGTTATTAATGCCCATGTTAGTGCCTGCTCTTGCAGCATGAGTTCTCTGTGCCTCGAGTTGACCGCTTTTGAGGTTAGACCCCAGTGCACGTGTTAATTTATGTAATTGCCATAGTCCACGGCAATTGTCATTTGCAAATTGCCATTTGCTTCCAGGCTTAGTCTATACGTTCCCTCCTGCTTTTTAGGGGCATTCTCCACTGCTGCTGCCAGCCTAGTAAGCCGAGCGCTGCAGACAGATAAAGCGTTCATTTACCAGTTCTTGGGCAGTGAAAGGGATATCACTAACAGAGACTTTACAACAGCAGCTAATGAGATAAGGAAACCAAGAGCAGCTCCACGGTCTGTGACCTGAGCCCGTTCTGTCACTGACCAGCTGCTGTCCACGTGAGTTGCAAGGTTTCTGTCTGCGCAATGCATTTGTTATTTTAAAGAAGAGCGAAAGATGTAAAACCAGCATAAGGACAGCCTGTGGCTCTTGCACTGAGGGACAGCTCATGCTATATCACATGGTTTTATTTCTTTTTTTCCAGACCTTTCAAAGTTTTCTGAGACCTTTAGGCTAGAGCTCAGTCTGACAGAGGGGCCACCTCTGGCCAAGCCAGTTTATTCACACCAGCGCCTTGACAACCTTGATGATCTTTGTGAGAAACTCTTTCCAGGTAGGTCTGCCCATTGCTTTCACTGTCTGGTAGGTTTACAAGGTGAATCTCAAGGGCACGGTCAAGGTCAAAGACGAGTTGAAGACATTCTTTAAGCAGGTGAAAGAGATGGAAATAGTTTGCAGATCTGACAGCAACATTGCATTCAAATGCCTGATGACCCCCTTCCCCAAGGACTGATCTTCTGCCAGCTATTGACACGCGTACATGACGGAGCTCAGCTAGCTGAACGTCTCTGGGGACTGAGCACAGCCATGCCAACTTCTTTTCACAATCTAGTGAAAAACAGGAAAGACGGGAGGAGATCACTTGGAATCAGCCCAGTGTAAACACATAAAGGGACTGGGGCTGGGAATGGAGTGGAGGGTCTGCTCCCAGTTACAGTCCCAGCATTTTGGTGGCACTGCAAAATCAGCCAGGTGTCCAGGGGCTTTTGTATGGAGCCGTTATTGTTTCTTTGTTTACTTGCCAGGTCTCCTAAACAAGGTTGGCAACAATCCCATGCTGGCATTGTTAGCAAAGGGACTGAGCCCTGGGTGGGAGATGAGGATCGAGTTCCCTGGGGAAGCAGTCTTTGCAAAAGAATCTGGAAACACGTGGGGTCATTAAGGAAAATTTTGAAGAAGCAACAAAAATATTTCAGGCAGCTATGGTCTGTATTTGTAGCCTTTCACCAATATTAATTCCCACAGAATCATTTCAGAGAGCTGGATTTGCATCTCATATACTAACACTAACTGCTGCTTCTCTTTTTGCCTTGTTAGTGAAATCCCACAGCGTAATATATACCCCGGAAAAACTCTGTGAAGATCTCCTCCAAGAGCACCCAGGGTTGTATAGTTTAATGGAAAATCAATCAAAGCAGCTTTCTGAGGGACTTCTCATATTCTCCAGAAGCTGGGCTGTTGACATTGGCTTGCAAGAAAACCAAAATGTAATTTGTGATGTTCTGCTAATAGCCAAGGGCAGGCCACCTATCCTCTATACAATCTGTAAGCGTAATATCTCAGAGAAATTGTTTGCATACTCAAGAAATATAGCCAGGAGGCTGAAGGAGAAATTAGTCAACACAGGGGGGTATATTCACAAATTGTGCATAATACCAAAGCTACTGACTTTGCCTCCCATAATTAACTGTGGAAGAGAATGGGATCTGAATATTCAGGAGCTGTATCCCCCGAACTACGGCCTCATCAGCCACGGCAACTTGAAGGACCTCTTGCACGCTCTCACAGTAGCTCTGCTGACTTTCAAGTCCTTTTTAAGCGACCACGTTGGTTCTGAGTTTTTGAACCTCTTGACCATCAAACAATACCAGCTGCTGTCAGAAAATCTTCACAAAACCAAGAAGCTGTATGTTTATGGTCTACCAGGAACAGGAAAAACTATCGTGGCCCTGAAGTTCATGGAGAAAATAAGAGCCATGCTGCAATGCACAGAAGAGCAAGTTCTTTATGTATGTGAGAACCAGCCCCTGAGAGATTTTGTGCAGTAAGTATTTCCTCCAATTGTTCATTTTGGAATCCTGTTATTTCACCAGCATTTTTAAATGGCTGAGTGCTGATCAGTATATTTGGCACGCTGTTTGGTCTACCACCGTGGCAGCGTTTGAAGTGTGTACTTGGGATGTGTTTTTAGTAAGGCTCAAATTCTTTTCTTGACATCCTGAGCACGTACTAATAAATGTGTCTTCAATATCCTGGGCATTCACTTTGTTCTGATCAAGTATAAACAGTAGTTTGCAATGCAGAGATTGTTTTTAATCTGCTTGTATCTCTTCTGTAGGCAGAAGAAAATTTGCCAAGCTGTGACAAGAGTAGCCTTTCTGAAAGGAAACTTTAATTATGTGAAGCACATAATAATTGATGAAGCACAGAATTTCCAAGATGGGGAAGGTGATTGGTATAAAAAAGCCTGGACTCTAACTTCATCACCGCATCTCCCTGAGCCCGGCTTTTTCTGGATTTTCTTGGACTACTTACAGACAAGTCACTGCTACCCAACAGGTCTTCCAGAAGCAGAATGGCATGATCCTGTCGAGTCACTAACCCAAGTGGTTCGTAATGCTACCAGTATCTATAACTATTTGAAAGAAAAGATGGAAGAGATTGTAGAGTACCCTACCCTCAATATTCCCAGCCAGCGTTTGAAAACGTTACTCTGCAGAGCCACATGTGCTCACGCTGTGCAAGGCTGCATTGACATAGTGACCCACCTAGGCGGAAACGGAATAGCAAAGTACGTGGCAGAACGTTGTCATATGTACCTTAAAAAAGGTTACTCGGAGAAAGATATTGCTATTCTGTGCTACAGAGATGAAGAAGTAAAAGCATACCGGGAAATACTCATATCAGAAATGAGGAAGTTGCAGTTAAATATATGGTTAGGAAGAATGGAGGGAGGGCTAGGGAAGGACGTTGTTCTTGACAGCATCCGTCGTTTCTCTGGCTTAGAAAGAACCATTGTGTTTGGTATTATTCCTCAATCCTTTTGGTTTCAGGATGAAATTTTAAGAAATATATTGGTCTGTGTAGCATCCAGAGCTAATTTAAATCTACACTTGCTACATGATAACTAGAAACAGGTAACTGCATAGGCTCCCACCACAGTCCTGGTAGGTCAATGGTTATGTATGTTTGAAATTTTTTTACTCTGTATTTGAAGAAGGATTTCCTTTGTAATGACTGGTCCTCTCTAAAAGCCCAGACTTTTTGAGAAGCCTCTACAGTCCCTTTTAAATCAAATAAATTCAATAACACTAAGAGATAAGATACTTCGAATGTCAGTAGAATTACGTCCTTCCCCAAAGGCCCCTTTCAAGGACTTGCAAAACCAGATCCTCAGCCTCTGAGTGCATGCAGGTGCACCACCCCGTGAAAGCCATTATCCCAAGCCAGGAAACCAGAAGACTTCTTGGCTTTCTCCAGCTCGCTCCCACACTCATAGTACTGCTCAGGAAAGTTACCAAACAGCATCCAGTGTTAGAAGCCTTTTTTTTCTTTAAATATCCTCTATTCAGATAACTAGGAAACTAAAAATGGGGCCTTCTGTCCATGTTTTGGCTAGGAAATACAAATAAATGGCTATTACAGAAGCAGTTTCCCCACTCAGTTTCAGCAACGGTTAGTAGGGGTGGGAAGAACCCAGATGCTTCCAAGAGGAGCTTTAGTGGGAGAAGGAAAACTTTGCATAACAACCCCCTTAGATATCAACGGCATTTTTTGTCTTGGTTTCAGAGATGCTGGTTAGATAAAACACTACATAGCATTAGATGCAAAATACTTCTGAAAGGCAGATCCAAAATTCCTGAAACTGGGTATATCCAAAACCGAAGGCTGGTTGAAAACAAACCGTATTGTTTCCCACCACAATGTGGCTCCTTTGGTTTGGAAGAACAGTCCAATATCCTCCCAGTGTGATTGTAAAGCACCAGTGATTTAACTGAACATGGTTACAATAAGGAGAGGACATCACACACAGCTGGAATTACCCTCCAAATAAATTTGCCTTTCGGTTCTCAAACCTATTAGCTTAAAAATTCTTGCTTTTCTCACTTTACACAGCTAGAGGCACTTTCCATTTTTTTTCCCTTAATCAACATACAAGAACAACTACCCCTGTGGTTCCTTTCCTAACCCCCAAACCTCAACACTTAATCATGCCACGCTATCCATATAATCAGGAATATTTTAACGTGCTTTAATTCACATTTAAATCACTGCTAAGTTTATATTTACTATATGCTTAGATTTTCTTCCCCTTGGGGACTCAAGCCGCAGTCCGCTTTTTTGTGTTGTCCACAGCATGCATAGAGAACCTGTGCTTCAATGTCAACATTTATATAATAAAGTTTAATGTGATGACCAGCTGGTGTGTTTGCTTCTCATTCCACTTCTTCCCTGTTGAACCAAACTCTGTGCCCTGCTGTGAACCTTGGCTGAACCCATCAGGCCACCACCTCCTGCAGCCTCTCGCGGTGACTTTGCACGTTCATTTGAGCAGCACTGCGTCATTTGCAAATGGTGAAAGTTCAGCCTGTGCTACCGGCTACTCCAGCTTCCTGGGTGTGATGCAAGGCTGCAAGCGGCGGTTACCTTAGATTCCCCATTTGCTTAATAAAAGCAGAGCAGGAATTCCACATGGAACAAAGGACTGAATTTATTAAGAGTTCATCCACCACCCTCACACTTTGGCACACCACCTAAGGCTGTTTAAAAGTACCATAAATGAACAAAAAAGCACACGGCTAAAACCCAACCTATTTTCTGACTACAGACGAGAAGGCATTTAACCCTCCCGTTCCACCATTGCGAGAAAGTCCACAAGTGCCAGGAGCTGTAGATGGCTGCAGAACATATTTCAGCTCCATTGAGTTCCCTTCCAGCAGCACCCTGGCACGTTTCTAACACAACCAACTCTTACAGCTGGGTGAGGAAGCTTTCACCATTATCAGCTGAACGGGGGCAAAGCAAGGATTTACACCAGCTGGGAATTCCTCAGATGGACACTTTCCAAATTTCCCAGGTAAATGCCCCCCTTCTCCTCATAGTTTCTGATCCTCCAGAGTTGTCCCCAACTCTTCCATGCCTTGACAATGGCACTGGATTTCCTCACAGCTCACTTTTCCCCATTTCTCAGTAGCCCTTTTTTCCCCACATTCAGCCTTTTTTTGGTGCTTTTTCATTTCCTCATGCCTGAGAGAGAGGTTTGATTAGCCCATAATCCATGCACTTGGTGAGGCAATCCCGTGCTACGTTAATGATGTGCTGCTTCTTGGGGTCATCCGCTTGCTTGCCGTGGTAGGTCAGAATCTCCAGGAGCTCCGTCTCCACCAGCCTCTTCGCCAGCTCTTTGTCAGCACTGATCAAGTTGAAAGCGATGACCAGTCCTCGGTGCTGCACTTCCAAGTTCTCGTGCAAGCAGAGCCGCTGCAGGATTTCGAGCCACTGGGTGGTCTTCAAGGGAGAGAGAGATCATTAGTTCACTCTGAAGAATACATCAACCAAGACTGGGCGTTTGGCGAGGGATTTCTCAGCAGAAGGAAGCGCAGGGACTCACCTCTGCACCACTCACGGCAGCTACGGTTATTTGATTCTTTAAATAAAAACCTGACTCTCAACTTTCAAACCCAATTTTTGTCACGTTAGTGTCAGAAGCCTTCATGGGATTAGCACCACGTGAAACATGTTTCATGTTTAGGTTGCTGCAAAATCTCTCTGCAAAGAATCTGATCAGCGGATGGGATGACCAGAAGCAGACCCATCCCCCAACATTGATTCTCCTGAGCCCCTCCTTTGGCTCAAACTTTTTCTAACAAGCCCCAGAGTCCAACGTGTGCAACACGAGGGTTGATGAGTTCTGAGCCACAGCTCTTCACAGCTATTTGGCTATGCAGGGTCTGAGTGCTCAGGACCTCCAGATCTGGGCGGGAAATGGAGATGTTCTGGGATCCATAAGACTCCATAGATTCTCTGTCAAGCTCTTCTCATTTTGGAGCAAAACAAGGTTTGGATTTCAGGTTATTTATCAAAAGCTTTAAGGGCCTATAGAAGAATATTCTGCATTCCTAACCTCGCTTGAGAGTAGCATCCTGGACCTAGCCTGAGGAACGGCTGTATAGAAGCGTTTCAGCTCTGTGATGAAGCCCGTGCAGAGGCAGGCTGGTTGACCCGGTGCAGTGATAGACCAGGAGCACACACACCCAGGTCCCAACTCCACCAGTAAGTTCCTCACTACCAAACTGGTGGACAACATCGTCCTTTGGAGAGGCGTTTCCATGACCGCGCCAGTTCCCCTCAAGGGTACGTCTACCCTGCCGATAATCAGTTAGGGTCTTACCACTTCAGTCATCTTCGAGCAGAGTTTCTTCTGTGCTGCTGTGAGCATGGCCAGGGCTCCTGCCGCCGCAACCTGGACCTTCTCATCCTCCTCGCCGCACAGTAACACCACCAGCTTCAGCCGGTCATTTCCATCCGCCACAAACCGCTCTTGAACCTAGAAACCCCCCAACCCCACGATACCCAGAAACACCTCGTTGGGGTCACATCGCAGGGGCTCACGAACGAGCGCCCACAGCCCAGCCCGAGACGCCCCATGAGTTACCTCCTTGTTGAGCACCAGGTTGCACATGCACTCCGTGGCCGCCTGCCGAAGCTGGTCGTGGTTCTCAAACATATAGTTTTCAATATCTGGCAGGGCCCTCTCTTTGACGATCTTCATCCTGTGTCGAAGAGCAGTCAGATGAAATACGTCATGGGACAAGCAACAACCAACTTATAAAATCCTAACTGCAGGGAAGACCTTGAAACACTGGTGTCCGCAGCGCTGGAGCTCAGGACATGTGGTTCATTCCCTGTCTAACGCAGATCAGGTTCATGTCTTTCCTCTTTCTAGAGGAAAATGTGCCACTTTCTTCTTCCTGGCTATTTTATTAATTTTTCAGTTCTGAGACCTTTGTAGCTCTGCCAAAGGCAGCTCAGACTGAGCAGTCTTCATAGTCATAGAACAGAATCATGAAGGCTGGAAAAGACCTCAAGGATCATCAAGTCCAACCATCAACCCAACCCCACCTCACCCACTAACCCATGTCCCCAAGCACCACATTGACACGTTTCTTGACCCCCTCCAGGGATGGTGACCCCACCACTTCCCTGGGCAGCCTGTTCCAACACCCGATCGCTCTTTCAGTGAGAAACTTTTTTCTAATATCCAGCCTAAACCTCCCCTGGTGCAACTTGAGGCCGTTTCCTCTTGTCCCATCACTTGTTGCTTTAGAGAAGAGGCCAGCACCAGTAAAAGCAAAGTGTTTAACTGGAATTCACATTCACTCCTGGGGAAGAAAGACGGTCAAAAAGCAGGTAGGCTCACCTCAGTTTATCACTTCTTCCTGAAAAGTTAGTGAGACCTAGCAGAGCCTCGTAATTCTGGAGGCCATCTCGCTCGGTGTTCAGCAGGCTGACGAGGGGCCTCACCACCTCGTACACCTAAGAGAAGGGATGTCACTGCTTTTCCAGCTCTCTCTTCCTTTGCTAAAGGAATTTTTTTTTTTTTAAGCTTACCCTCTCCCCTGGGAATGCCATGTCTGGATTGGAGACAGCAGCAATTTTTGCCAGAGCGTGAGAAGCCTTTATCTTGCCAACGTCCGTGCCTTCCACAGCCAGAGGTATCAGAGCCTGGTGACACACAGGAGAGCATTCAATTCCTCTTAACAAGATTCAAAGGATGGCTTAAATAGACTAAAGTTTTAAATGTCCTAAAGATGTGTCTGTTGGAGAAATGGGTCTGGACAGCAGCCCCTGGTGATCTCTTGCCTTTGTTCTCAAACAGGCACCACCCCAGAGCTTGCAGCTCACACCCAGTTGTTTCCAGAAGATTGCTGCTTTGGAGGCTTGCAGGGACAGGACTGGAGCATCGGTCTGGGCCCCAGGGGCTACCATGACAGCTCAGGCTTTTCTGTCACCTTCCCACCCTGCAGAGCCGTTGGGGGCTCTGGACAGACATGAACTGCACGGCAGGTCGGGCTGCAAAGAGAAGTGATCACCTTTCCACCACCTTGAGCGACGACGGTCCCGCGGTCCTTGGGGTCTTCACACAAGGCAAGAAACACCCTGCGGAGCACAGCATCACTCAGTGCGCCAGCCACGCGGGAGGGCAGGAGCCCACCTCCCTCAAGGGATCCACCAGGGGAATTCCAGATGCTTAACCCAGTGCCCACGGCAAGGGGCACAATAAAAACTCTCCAGGCTGGTCTGATGAGCTCTGTTCCAGCCAAAACCAGCACAGAGGACCAGAAGCTCAAAATGCATCCTAACAAGGCAGCCTGTAAGCCAGCTTGGAGGTCAGAACATGGATTTTTATGACATCGCTTAAGAAAAACCAGTTTAAAATCTTTTCTCCACCTCCCCTGCATCCCTCCCCGGTATGCAGAATGCAGCACCCCGCAGAGCCAGGGGCCAGCCCGGGCGCCCATCGCCGTGGCACGGGGGCTGGCTCCCACCACCTGGCGATGAGCTCCTTGCTCTGGTCCGTCAGGATGGCACTGTCCGCCTTCACCATGCAGGCCAAGGCAGAGACGACGCCGGCTTTCAGCAACCGCTTCACCCGCTTCACCACAAAATCCTTCTTGTCCTGGGGAGGAGGGACATGGGACAGGGATTAGCCCCTTGGCACCTGCCATCCTGCTGACTCCAGCCAAGCCTGGTTGGAGAGCAAAGCAAATTCCACCCCAGAGACAGGAGACCTGTGGTCTGTGACAATGGATACACCAAATAAAGTCTTCAGATCCAAACATCTCCTCCCAGCCTCCCAGCTGTAGACAACCTACCTTTGGATGCTCCTCAGGCACGTGCTGCTTGGAGAATTTCGCCAGTTGCACCAGCTCTGGGACCAGCTCCTTGGTGTCGTAGCTGTTGGTACAGTTCACCAGCGCAGACGCCACAGAATACAAGATGGTCTTGTCGCTTGCCTGCGCAGAAAAACAAAAGCTTGGGTGAAGGTGAGGAGGACACGGCAAGGAAACAGGTCCCTTAGGACTTCCATCACGGTGGTTTGCCCTAGCTGAAGTGTTCTCAGGCTTGTCCCCAGATTTACAGCCCAGGGCAGGGAAAAACTAAAGTTTTTATGGTCAAAGAGGCTCTTTGACATCATCAGATGCTGTCAACACCTTGATGCCTTTACAGTCAGCAACTGCATGAAAACCAAAGGTAAGAGCAACCTTCCTCAGCCTTGGGAGAAGAGCAGGATGATAACAATCCTGAGGTGTCCCCGTGGCACAGGCAAAACTGATGTTTTGCTAAACTAGAGGCGAGGGGTTGGGGTCACAGCTCCTCCTGCCTGGGGGGATAGTGTTGGGCTTCTGGGAGAACTCGATGCTTCCAGAGGAATGAGGGAACAAGGTAAGGAGACAGACCTTGGCTAATTCAAACATAGCTTGCAGGGCTGGCTCATCTTCAACAAAGTCGTCTTTGACATCTGCATCGAGGGTTAGATACGCCAGCCCTTCCACAGCCCACTTCCTGGTCCGGGCGTCAATGCTGGTGTTGCACAACCACCTGGAAGAGAGAAAACCATCCACACGTCTATCTCAGGAGCCAGGACTAATTTCTCTGGGAGAAGAAGGGGGAAAAACAGATGTTGAGACACTTTCAGGTCCAACCACGTTCTCAGGTTTTGCTGCAGCTCCTAAAGACTGGGGGTGCTTCCCTCGAGATATGACCTTCCTGCCATGGCACGGCTTAAGGGAAAGACGGACCAGGAGAGCCACTCAGGGACCACGTCTGGTGTCTCCCATGGGAAGCGAGGGATGGGGAAGGCTCCTCTGGGTATCGAGGCAGAGGGACAGACGGTTGCTTGAAGCCCAGCAGAGCTCCAGGTCCCAGTGCAAGGGCTCTGTGGGCATTGTCAGCTGCCAGGCAGCAAAGGAAATGAAGGAATGTGTGGGCAGGATCTCTGGGGAAAGGAGCACACTGTATTTTGCAAAGTATGGAGCAACAGAAGAGGCAGTAACATCACTCACTTTCGGCACTGCTTGGCTAACTTCTCAGTGGACCCCTCCGCAAACTGCCGCAGTGCATAATCTGTTCCTCCTGCTGAGCCCAGCTTGCAGAGACCCTGAGGAGGATGAAGAGGATACACCAGTGAGAAAGTGTCATTAATCCTCTAGTGTTGCTGTCCCAAGTCAGCCTGATCCCGTACCTAAAGTCTGAAGTCAAGTCTAACAGAGCAGCAGCATCCTCATACCCAGTAGATGGTTCAGCTTGTAGCACAGCAAAGTGACGTTCTGTGCTCTTATTGCACGTCTTTAATGGGCGATCAATCAGTTTTGCCTTTGCAGTTACAAAAAACCCACGTGCCCTCCTGGGGTGCCATCTCCCCTTGCAGGGGAAGCTCCGTAAGCTGAGGCCAGTGAACCCACCAGGTTCCCAGGACCACCCCCCCGCCCAAAGTCCGGGGTTAAGCTGGTGCGGGGCAGGCAGCAGAGGCAGGAGCTGCCATCCTTACCACCAGGGCTCGGATTTTAATCTTTTCATTCTTCGTCTTCTTGTAGATCTCCTTCAGGAGCGTCACCCCATTGGAGATGATGAAGGTGGCCCGGCTCAGCTTGGTGGAGGCATGGATGAGGGCTTCCACGGCCACCAGCTGGTCAATCTCCCTCTCGGATCCACACAGGGCAACCATCATCTCCATGACTCCCTTCATGCCGAGCAGCTTGTTGCCCAAGTCAAAGGGCCCTTGCAGAACTCCAGACACCATCTGGATGGCATGCAGCGTCTTATCCATGTCCTGGGGGTCGATTTTGCTCCTGCATGGGATAGAGGGAGTCAGCACGGGGAACAGTGGTTGCTTCCAGTTCTCATCCCCTTGGGCAGGGAACGTCCTCCCTCAGCCCCAGAGCTGCCGAAATCCATCGGAAAGCTGAGCCCAGATTCACACCAAGGCAGGGGCACAACGGGAGGATCCCAGCTGAAGGATCCAGCAAATTATTATCTCCCAGAGCCCCAACATGACATCTACACGGAAGGCAAG
>WKFP01014306.1:321235-338269 GCA_011057875.1 Pterocles orientalis | reverse complement strand
ATGGGGCAAGGGGGGCAGTTAAATGTGGGGCTGTGAGGCAGTGGAGGGTCACTGAGGGTCACTGGGGTGTTAAGTGTGGGGGGACATGGGGCAGTGAGGGGCTGCCAGGGCTTGGGGGGCGCAGGGCAGGGAAATCGGGGCTGCTCGGAGCGGGGCAGGCAGGGGGACAGGGAGAGGCAGGAAGGGGGCTGCGAGCGCCTGGGTTTTAGTTCTGGGGAAGTGGGGTGGAGGGGTTCCCCCACAGCAAGCGCTTGCAGGGTTCCTCTAAGGAGGGCAGGTGGGACTCGGGACAGCCTCTGTTGTCTTGTTTAGAACGTGGTGGTCGGAATCTCCTTCCTTTGCTGAGTTAGGCTCCCAAAGGCACCCTGAGGTTCAGTAGGTTATTCTGCTCAAAGTGCTGTGAGAACCGAGGGATTCTGGAAAGTGCCAGCCTTCAGTACAGCTCCTTGCTTCAATTGTTGTCTCTTTGCGTTTTATCATGTCCAGGGCATGAATTTGTTGGGTACGGTGGCAGTGCACCTGGGTTGATGCTTCTCTGGTGGCAAGGACCCAAGTTATTTTCTTAACGAGGAATTCTGCTCTGCTTCTGCTCAAAACCGGGGGCGTACGGCAAAGTGAAAGCTCTGCAAGTCCTTTGCTGCAGAAGGCAAAGGAGTTCAGAAAATAAAAGTGCTCAACTGTTCTTCGGAACAGTTTGTTCCTGTAAACTGCTCCAGGTGTTTCCTGTGGAGAAAGTATTGACGTATCGTCAAATCGGCTCCTTAGCAGCATCTCAGCGTGTGATTGCAGGTTAATAAATGGGCGCTCTCTGCCTGGGAGTGTGCAGGGAGCCCAGCCCGAGCCTTTAGCTGAGGATGAATGTCGTGGCTGTGTGATAAATAACCTGCTGCACCCGATAGTTTCCTGTGTTCTCAAACGCCGCAAGGATGGCCGGGCTGGCTTAGATACTGCAGCGGTGAGTGTGATGTTAAAGGGTAGATAGGAATGTTTCAGTTTTATGGTTCTTGATTAAGATTTGTGCAGGGTAATGTTTGATTTGCTGAGACAGAAGCCAGCTTTGTTGCTGTGTTTTCTTTGAGCTCGCTTCCTGCTCTCTGACACAGAACCTGTGTTCTGTGGGCAGCCTGGGAGGTCTTGGACGGTGTTTTTGGAAAACTCTCTCAGGGCAGTGTAGGAACTTGTGGCACTTTTCTGTTCTTTCTAACCTGATTACAGGATGGGTAAAGAACTTACTGGATTTACGAAAAGCTTTTTAAGTTCTCCATTTTGTCAGGGTGGGAAATGACAGGTGCATTAGAAGTTGGCATTTTTTGTGTGTTTACGAAGTAGTGGGTTGTATTTCAAATCTTGGAAGCTCATGTTTTAAGATGAATGGTCATTAAGGCATATACAGGATTACATGAAACAGTGTTCACCCTTTGTCATCATTTCCACTGTTACCTTGTTTTTCCAGAGCTGAGCAGTGGAGCGCAGAGCTGTGAGCTTTCAGTGTTGTTTCTTACAAATTCCAGATCCTTGCTTTACCTACTGCCACCCGTCAAATACTGTCGCCTCCTTGGTGTTCACAGTGATGGGCAGGAGGATCTTGGATTCATTCTTGGTAAACAGAATTGCTTTTGGTAGAACAATTGGGGTCTAAGGAAACACACTAATTCCCCCGGGCTGTTGGGGTGTTTGCCATTACGGGCAATTGCTTCTGCGAATCCTGGAGCAGAGCGACCCGGCTGCAGCGCTCTGTGGTTTGTGTCCCCTCAGCTGGCAGCAATTGAACTTGTAATTAAAAGCTCCTTGCCTCCACATTAGTGTTCATGGGTTCATGCTTAATTGCTCAAGTTTTTGTTGATTGGATTAGTTTTAAAGGCATCATTTAAACAGAGTGTTTAATTGTCAGGTGGAGAAGGTAGGTGGTCTTTCTCGTTGGTGGCTACGTGTGCTTGGACTCTTGGGAGTCAACTGAAAATGAGAGCTGAATGCAATGCTCTGCAACAAGAGTACAAAACCATAATAAATACATGAATTATATTCTGGGGTTGGTGGTCACTAGGTGAGTTTATCACTAAAATTTATCTTCTTTTCTGCAGGCCTTCATTTTTCTCTTTGTTGTGGTTGACTTCACTATGGGGTTGTGTTGTGTTTTGTTGTTGGGTTTTTTTTAAATCCTGTAAATTCCCTTGGTGTTAGGCAACTTTCTACCTGGTTTGTTGTTTGTAACAACTTGGTAAACTCTTCAATCAGGCTCCAGCGCCATTTGATTGAATCTCCAGTGCTATATATAGAAGGGTTATTGCAATTTGTGCTTTAGACTTTGCACCAGCCTTCGCGTGGTGGAAGGGCGTAAGCAGATTTTCACTCAGCCGTCTGCTGTGGTGGTGTTACATCCGTGTGGCCGGCTCTGAGCCACCCAGCCCTGCGCTGGAGCCAGGCTGTGGAGCTGGACAGGTTCTGTCTGATCTGGTGCTGCAGCTTTGGCTCGCCAGGTGAAATGCTGTCCTCATCTAGTGTGTGTTGGTTTCACTGTAATGCACGTAGGGAAAAATGGTGTTGGATTAGGTTGAGGCTACTTTCCCATCCCTTGTAGGAAGAGTGCATTTTCACCTGTCCGTGGGATATCTCGGAGTGTCTCTACAGCCTTTGACCAGTCCTGAGGGATACGGAGCCTGATCCAAAGATAAGAAATTAGAAAGTATGTTGAAGCGAGTACTTGGTGCTTCATACAGCGCTTTGCTGGCAGAAGGATAATGTGAGATGCAGACAATTGTGTGCACATGTTCCTTTTTGGGACACAACAGCGTCTGAGCTGCTGCTGACCAGGGCGAGAGGACCTGCTGGTACCTGGTAGTAAAAACCGAGGAAACTCGGCACTTCCCTATAGTTGGAGCTCTGAGTGCAAGCACAGCATGGCTGTGAATACCTGAATACTGCCAGCAGGCTGGCGTGGGGTAAATTCTCCAGCAGTGATCTTGCTTCTCGGGGAAGCGTTACGGTCGGTGAGTGGTGAGGTCTGTGCAGCTGCTGTTTATCTGTCTCTGCTCTGTGCTGACATGTATTCACGCGGTGCAAATGTTTCTCCAGCCCTCCCCTGATCGCCCGCTTCCATTGCAAAACCCCAGCGGGTCTCCTGCTCCCCAAAGTAATTGCAGTCACTGCTCCTGAGGGTACCTGTTGGTGTCAGGCTCCTTCTCTGCTTCCCAGGGACGGTCATTACAAGAAGCCAGAAATTAGTGCTTTGAACTCACATCCAGGGAGCTCTGAACACTTTGCAGGGATGAGTAAGTGTAATCTCTGTTTCACAGGTGGGGAGAATCGCATCGCTGCTGAATTGATGTCAGAAACAGAACTCGTCTGTGTGCCAAGCCTTCTAACCCCCTGATGGTATGTCCCTCTGAAATCAGTTATTCAGTCGTTAAAGAACATTGCAAGGTTGAAAAATCACAGTTTTCTTTAAGACATGGAGTATAACTGTCAGATCAAGAATTCAAATTTCATCTTAGTTTCTCCCTTCCTTCTCAGCCGGGTTCCTCAGAACTGGGGGATCGCTTATCCTAGCCTCTGAGAGCCCTTTGTGGCTTTTGAAATTTATGTTCCCATAAGGGACTTTAAATAAAAAGAATTGTTGCTTTTCGAGACACTGTTTATTCTTCTCAATGTCTGTAAAATCAACTAATTCTTCACATTAATTGCTCTTGAGGTTTTCACTTTACTCCAAAATATTAATTAGGCTTTTTTCTCTAATGCCCTCAGGCTTCTCTGTCAAATAGTCTTGGAATAGGAATTTCTGCATTGTGTTTCAGTGTAGATTAAAATATTAATTTTAAATCGGCTTTTTTTTAATGCTGCCACCTTTTTATTTACACTCAGAAGGTTGTGGGATGTGCTTATTGGAATATACTTCAGCAGCATATGCTTTGAATCTTTTACTTTGGCCTCCAGGCTGATGTTCAGTGAGGTTTTAAACAGGCAGATTTCCAATACTCCTTTGGGAGTAGCTTGTTGCATAGTAACCTCTGCTGCAGAAGGACAGTTCCTTTGGGCATTACATATTCTATATATACATAGGGATAACTTCAAATCGCAATGTCACAAGTGGCTTCATTAAATCAGTGCCACTTAACTGTGGCTGAGCTTATACAGGTTTGGCTAGCTCCCCAGGTGTGTCAGAAACCAGAATACTGCATCCCGTGGAAGTCCAGACTGGAACTGATGTGACGCCGGTTTTTGTCGACATCACGATACCTTGCTGGGAAAGCAGTGACATGAGCAAATGACTTCCACCCAGCTACTTTGATGTTAGAGTCTCTCTGATGAATAATTTCTCCAAAGTTGGAGGCCATCCTCAGCGCGGTTGCATCATGCATTGATAAGCTTTCTCCCAAGAACGTGTTGGTGCTGCTTAGGACTTTGCCTGAGTCACGGTTATTTGGAAACCTGCTGAGTGGTGGCGTTCCCAGGATGGGAGGGTTGGTGAGCAGCCAGTTCACGCTCTGCTGTGGTTCGGTTTGCGGCTAGGCTGGTACTGCTGCTCTGGTGCAGCGAGGAATCCCTTCTCTATAGGTTTGCCTTTGAATTTGTTTTAGTTATTTCTTAAAATGGAGCTTTTATGCATCTGGTGGAATAGGTTTCTTTATAGGTACTTGGATTTGATAATTTGTAGGACAAACAGGCCCATGGTTTCCTGAACAGGTTTTTAAAGTGGCAAATCAATCGTTAAAAGAAGGGAAATATTTCTCTGTTTAGATTAACAAAATAACTTCCTGAATCCTCGACTCTCTTCCTCTCTATGCCCTGTATTCTGGGCTAGCAGCAGAGACGGATAAAATGTCAAGCTTGATAGATTGTTGGAGCTGTTTTTTCATAGTTAAACAATAATGAAACTGTTGTATGCTTGCAGGGAAACACTGCTCTCTGTGTGCGGACTTCGTCCTGGAGAAAGTTTCAATTGTTCCAGAGAAGGGCGATCGCTAAAATGCAGCTTCTGTGGCTGGTGGCACAGCTGTCCGAATGACGGGCTGCCTTCAGGCCATTGCAGAAGCATTACAGAGTAGTTTGGAAACAGTTTATTTTTCAGATTCCAAATCAAGCGTAGGTTTCAAAGTCCCTTTTCACTGTATAATCAAAAAAAAGTCGAAATTGAAGCTGGCGTTTATATGGAGGCTGATTTATGCTCTCGGAGCTTCGAACGCAGGTTTCTTCCGCTCGGAGGCTGATACTGGCATAACTCATACCTGGTGTTCATCAAATTGAACAGCTTATCAGTTGTTGCACGTGATGGTGTATTTCCTTGTTGGCTTAGTCAGCTCTCGCCTGGTGTTGTGAATCACTGTGCAAAGGGCTCTCGGGGAAGAGGGGTGAGATCCCATCTCATACGCAGAAGAGAAGCGAGGGGGAGTTGATGTGGACATTTAATAAAAATAAAGCCCAAAACCTCAGCCTTCTTTTCGACAAGCTTATTATTCTTTCTATTTCTGTTGTTATTTATGCTACTTGCTTCTTGTTACTTGCTTCTCTGACTTGAAGATGGATCACAGACCGATTTTGCAATGGAAAGAACTAAATCAAGAGTGTCATTCTGAGCGAAGTCAGAAATTCCTGAAAAGAATTGAAATACGCTGTTTAGCTTGCTGCTGGAGCTTTGGGAGGGAATTGCAATGCCTACAAAATGTGCCTAGAGAACGCAGCTGGAATTCA
Organism: Pterocles orientalis; assembly: GCA_011057875.1. Taxonomy (NCBI): domain Eukaryota; kingdom Metazoa; phylum Chordata; class Aves; order Pterocliformes; family Pteroclidae; genus Pterocles; species Pterocles orientalis. The sequence goes on along the minus strand of WKFP01014306.1, from coordinate 332,584 downwards.
AAGCACCACTAAATGACTGCTTGTAAGTAGCAAAGTAATGCACTTGGAAACAAAGTACCTGCAGCATTTCTTTTTTATCTGCCTTCAGAGACATCTGAAATCTGCCGATAGCTTTATCTGATAGTCCTGGGTGGCGCTGATACCATCTCTGAACTCCTCCCTGGGTGAAAACCTCTTTAAAGATTTTTCAAAATGTGTATCATTTAGAAATAGCATATAGCCCATTGGGTTCAGTTTTACCGTTTTGGTTTGTTCATGTTTTGCCTGACTCATGAAGGGCTTTGCTTTGTCTAAGTGAAGTCAGAGGATCCTTCTTGGAGTGAGTCCTGTCTCTCTGTCGGTGTTTTCCAAGCATTGTTCTGCTCAAAACCTGAGTGTCTGGGTAAGATAATGTTCTGGAGGCCTAAGCTTGTTTTTTTTTAGTTTTGGAGTCTTAATAAAGCAAGCTAAGGCTTTTATTGCTCTGCCTGGAATAACAGATGCAAGCTTGAAATTAAATCTGTAATACGTGGTAGTACTTCCAAAAAATCCCCCAATAAAACAAATGTGAAGAAAAGGATATAAACTACTAGTCCACTGTATACTTGGCTGATCAGCTTTAATCCTTGATTATGGAGGAAACAGTCTGAAAATATTTATCAAACCTTCTGAACTGTTAAATGAGAAAGGAATTTTTACAACAGCCATAAAAGATTTGCAATCTGGAATTCTAGATGTTTTTCTAAACAGCAATTTGAGAGCGTGCTGCCTCCTTCAGACATTGTCTCAAATACCAATATTGTCTGTTTTTAACAAGGCCACATTTGATGCTGACACTTTGAGTTAAAATGCCTCATTAAGTAAAAACAAACTTTTTTGAGCAATATTTTATTTTGTATGTTCCCCTAATTTTCACTGTGAACTGGTAAAAGGAGCGTCCGTAACAGAGCTAGAAACTGAAACCAAACATCCTCAGCCCCAGTTGTCCCATCTTATTTATCCCATTACTCATCTGAAAGTCATTTCCCCGTGGAATTTGTTGAACTTCAGGTCTTTTTTAAAAATAGGAGCCAGTGGTATGTGATTTGTGTCTGCAATCAAAAATGGGGCACTTCGTGCTGAACTGAGAAAAGTCGAACTCAAAATGGAAGAAAGTTCCCGTTGGTGTTATTTGTGGGAAAGATTGTGTGGCGGGGAGCTGCTTGGCTGCAGAAGTCATGTCGCTGGTGCCGAGATGCCAGATAAGTTGTTATTTGGTTGGAATCTGAGATGATGTTTGAGGTTCTATTGAAAAAACAAGTGTTCTTTGCGTTACAGGGCTGTGTGGAAGTATAAGATAGGATAGCATCTGTTCCCAGCTTCCACGAGAGCTGGTATGTTTTTCTTAATGCCCCGATGCCAGGATTTAGTCTGATACAAAAATCCCGTCTGTCCTTTTACAAAGCAAACAAACCCAGAATGGAAAAAAGTGCTCTTCCCAGTTAGAGAGAAGTCAAATGAAAATGTGATGATGCCCTTGTACTGTAAAGGTTGAGAAAAAAAAAAAACCCATGCCAAACCCAAGGCAAATTATAAAAACAAAGTGAAATAGATTGATTGGTTTATAGAACCTAATGATTTCTGGAGCACTGACTCATGATGTCTGAATGCTTGGGCTTGCCAAAAGTCATGAGCTGAAACCGCAGTCGGCTTGGGCCATATATGGGAAATTTCCTCTTTGTGACAAAGGTGGGGAATCCAGGAGATGCGGGTCCTTAAAGTTTGAGGCTTTCATTACCTAGTACCTCTCAGTCTCTGAATCTCCTCGGTGTTCCCCCTCAGCCCAGTAACCACAAACACAGGGAAGGTGGGTGCTGGGTTTGTTGAGTTTCAGGCTGAATAACGCCCAGATTTCAGTCTGCGCCCTTTTGGGGTTCCTAGTGCTGCTTGTTCTGCAGAGACTGAGGCTGGAAGGAGCGGAGGCATGGCAGTTGGACTAGGGCAGCGGTAAAACAAGGAGTTTAGAGTCCTGCAGCCCTAGAACCAGATGCTGGAGAAGGTTGGAAATAGGCTGTCTCCCATCCGTCCCGTAGATGTTATCAGCAGTTCATGCTCCTCCTGCTGCCAGCCGCTGGATGGTAAGGCTTGGACGTCCCCTCAGTCTTCAAGCTCTTATCTAGGGCTGCACGTAAGGGATGCTGAATGTCAAATGCTTCAGCGCTAAATGGAGATTGGCACAAAAATGATAGAAATGCTTCCAGAGTGTGACTTCAAAGTCTCTCTCCAGCTCTCACCCCCACTAACTCACTCCAGGTGCGGGTGGGGTACTTCTCCTTGGCCACAGGTGAGGTGACTAAGCCATAAACAAACTGACTTTTCGATTCCGGTATCTTTTGTTGTGTCGGTAATAAAACTGGTATTCAGGTTTGTTCCTTTTCAGTGCTGGATTCAGTATCCCGGACCTTTCTTTAACTGCTGACAAACTCTCAAGTATTTCTACCATCTGGGAGAAGAGAGCTTTCCGCACCGTTTCTGATGTGACGATGTGCTGGTCTTTGGCCGTGTCTACAGAAGGAGATGATGTGCAGTTGCATTTTGTTCTATTTCAGCACCTAGTTTGGATTAGAATTCAGATTAATTTGGAGTAGGCATAGCTACGCAGTGAGTCTGCAGTGTCTGTACTTGTTAGGATGTGCCTCAATTATATACATCCAGATCTTTTTCAGTCTAGCCAAATAAAAATGAGCTTTTTTCCAGGCTACGGTTAAATAGGTTAGAGGTTGCCTCCCAGTCTGCACAGATCTTTGTTGCGTGCGGTTTCACTGCAGCATCAGCGATGTCAGTGTGTGCTTTTCCACTCCGGTGAATTCCGTGGGGCTTGGGTTGATTTTCTGCTGACAGCTCCTGAAATTAGAAGGGGGTGAAGAGTGGGCTTTGAGAGGAATTTTGAGGCTATCTTTTGATTTTGAGGGGAGGAGATTTAGAAGTTTACGGTCTGAAAATAAACCCTAAGCTTGGCATGAAAAGTAATTTACGGGATTTCCAACTGGTGGTGTAGTTTATCAGCAAACACTCTTGATTCCGGGTGTCTGAGAGACAGCGATAGCGCGGAGCCTTTACAGCGCTAGTGCCAACTGCAGTCGCAATTCAGACAAACCCAATGTAATTCTGACTGCTGGTGCTGTACCACCTCCATCGCAAGCTCAGCTGTTGGATGAATAATATCAAGACTTCAGATTGTACTTCTGGCTGTCTCTGTTTTGGGAGCAGCTGTCCCATCTCTCTGGACCCTTGTGCTTGGCACACCAGTGGGATGGGGAGTTCCTGTGCACATAGCTGCAGTCTGGGGCGAGGTGCCTCCTGTTTTCTGTGGCTGTAGATGGTGGATAAGAGTTTTTATATGTTAGAGGAGCTGTGTCTGGGATAATGCCTCTCTTTCTCCTCTGTACAACTGCCCCCATACGCTTCTGCTTCATTCCAAGGATGAGCTGTTGCAGAATATGTATTTGATCAGGTTGGAGAGAAACCTCCTGTCCCAGTGAAACGAGATGGCAGCTGTCATCATAGGCCTTCTGGGGCAAGGATTTCCATGGAAATGGCTGGATCTCTTTTTATTTGAAATGGGAACTCTAGTGATATTATAAAAAAACAAATTGACATCCTTTCTCCTCCCCTTTTTTCTCCAGCTCCCTGCATTCCCCCCAGTTAGAGGCAGAGTATCACTAAAGCCACCCAGCAGCGGTTACCTTCCTCCAAGGCTGCTCAGGGCTGTTCCCCTGATGCCGCGGGTTAAACGGTCGAGCTGCTCCTGCTTGTTTGTGATATCTGAACGCTGGAGTCATTTAGTTCATAGCAGATTTTTGCAGCACAGCAGAAACTTAGTTTGAGCAACTTTCTGTTCTGGGCAATGTAAAATTTGCAAGGAGAGGGAGGTATTTGTAGTGTTACAAGGAGGAAGACTCCCCGGAAAGCTCGCGCTGTGCCTTTGGGGACCACTGCTGGCCCTTCAGGAGGCATGGATCCAGCTAACCTCCCGTGGCTGTTGCCGTGTGGCTGTCGCAGAAGAGCGGTCTGGGTGGGTGTTGAGATGAAGGCTGGAGAGGATGGCATGATGACCTCCCATGAACAGAGCTGGGTGAGGAACCTACGCAGTTATTTACATTTTCAGGTTTTCATTTAGCAATTTATTGCTACCTGTTGCAATGACAATTCTAGCAGCTACCCACTGCTTGAAAAAAACAACTGGCTGAAAGTAAATCCAAGGGAGACTTGTGATGTTGTAAATGAACAGAGAAAATAATTTGGAGCACAAGCCAGCATTGACCTCTTTCCCCGTAGTGAAGAGGACGGATTGAAATGGTACGTGATCGCCCGGCGTTCTTGGGCTGCTCATTGCTGACGTTTTGTCAGAGCTTCCACTTTCACTGCCACTTCTGTGTGTGGGACAAAGGACAGAGACACACGGACACCCACACGGGCTGCTAGGAAGGTGGGAATGGTAACAACCATTCTGGAATCTTCCTTCTCTTTCTGACTTTTTTTCGTGCTATATATTACAGCTGACTTAATTTTTTCTTGCTGATGAGTACCGTACGAGCGTGAAAGAGTGCACTGGATTTTTTAAAATTGTTTTTCAGCATAGCAGGAGTGTGGAAGGGAGATAGACTATTTGAGGTCACAGCACATGAGTTGGGAAGAGGTATGGGACTAAGGAATTAAGATAGACTGGGTAAGATAAATAATTTTCTCAAAGCAGTCACATGATTTCATTAATCACGTTGTTTTGTTTTGTGTTAACTTGGTGGAAGAATGTCACTGACTTGCGAAGGAAGAAGGCTGTTGTTGAATTTCCATCTTGGCAGATGTCTAGAGACCTAATTACAGTTAATAGCGAGAAGAACTTTTTATCTAAATGTTTTTGAATATATAAAGTGCAATTTTGGGTCAAAATAAACAGTTTATGTTGAAATAATCCACACCCCAGGTACCCAGTTCCTTTTAAAACAAAATAGGATTTCCAAGCTTCTCATGTTAAAATTGGGGGAAAATTGTTCAGTTTTACAGAGGAGAGAGAAAGCGGGCGGGTGTTGAGTTTGCGATCCAGGTGCAAGGCTGGGGAGCCAGGTGAGAGGGTTTCTGCTTCTGCCTTTGGGATTAGCTTCCCGTGCAAGGCTGTAGAAGTCACACAGCTTTCTACAATCGTTTTCTCGATTTTAAACTGAAGATTGCAGTTCTCTGGTTTCAAATTGGCGCTTGAAGCTTAGCTCCTTTGTGCTTGTAAGGGTGTTGGTGGGATCTGCTGATGGGCCAAGGTGTGAATCTGCCAAACACATCAGGTGCTGAGAGGGAGTTTGCAAATTCCTTGTAGCGTGCTGTAAACACTGATAAAGCTGCAAAATGCTCTGAGAATGCCCACGGTACTTTTTCATGTGTTTGAGAACTCTAGTTAACTTTCTTCTAAGCAAGTTTTTAAGGTCTTACCTTGCCAAAGGTTTGCTCCCCTGTAAACCAGGTTATAGCAGCAGGAAAGGATCGCTGTCTGTGTGGTGGTTTCCTCTGTACGGTATAACTAGGAAGTCCCTTTGGTACTTCTCTCGGCAATAATCGGCAATAATTGAAGGTGATAGCATTTCACTGGCTGTCTCTGTGCTCCACTCCTGTGGCCCCATTCCAGCCTTTTCCGGCGCTGCTTTGCACCCTGCCCCGACGGGCTGCGCTGTTTACTTTCTGCTCTGCGGTAAATGGATGTCACTTCCTTGATTAAAATGCTGGTGCACAGCCAAATTCTCTTCCTCTGGGCTCGCACGCTGGGAGAAGCAGCGCACCTAGGAAGCCCGCGTGTGCTGTTGAGTCCAGTTCTGCTCCTCGGTCCGGCTCTCGGCTGCACGTGCTGGGTTGTCCTGCCTCCGGAGATGCCTGGCGCCCGCACGTAGAGGCTTTTGAAGGCACCTCTGCGGTGATGAAGCACAGCTACAGCTGTGTCGTGCTGGATTAATGAGGATCTGAAGATGGATTACCAGAAGGCTCAGTCTGACCTACCAGCCACGGACTGTCTGCGTCCGACAGGGAAGGTCTAGGCAGCGTACGGGGCACCAGGGGCAGCCTGCTCTGCCCATTGGAAGCAGCCAGCAGACGTGAGTATGCGTACGCTGTTGAGTGCAGCTGCTTGCCCTGATGTGCCCGGCAGCGTAGGTGCTCTCGGATGCACAGAAGCCTGACCCAAGGCACGGCAGGAACTAACCCAGCCACCCGGTTCTGACTGCACTCTGTGCACACTGACCTGAATGCTCTGTCCTCTGCCTTCCTTGCTGGGCAGCTTCGCGCCTGGAAAATTTTAGACTGACATCAGAGTTGCTGATCAGACTGGTGAGCAATCGTATATTTGTCTTTATAGAGATTATTGGTATTGCATGATTAGAGATGTGAAATGTCTCCAGACGTTTTGAAGGCACAGAGCAAAATGGAAAAATGTCTCCTCCCTCCAAAACAAAATTTCAGTCTCTCTTCCCCCCGAGCACTCCTGTTTCTAGCTGTGGCACTGTGCTGATATTTATACACTTTAGTTTTTTTAGGATATCACCTTGGGCACACATGCACTGGTACCTTTACTTATAAACACATTTTTTCTATGCCTAGGTAAAAATCTTCCGTGTTGTATATAGCAAATGAGATTTCAACGCTTTGTGACCAGCCAAGGCTGGTCCCCACTCTTCATCTTGGGCTTCGTCCTGGTCAGGACACCACCTCTGCAAATGTCACGCTGAGCCTGGCAGCCTGCCTCCTTCCCTCGTGCCTCCTGCGAACGGCCGAGTTGCTGACTTTCCCACCTGTCCCAACATATGGTTGCTCCAATTTATCATAATTCAGGTCCGTGTGCCTGGGACCCAGGCTGATAAAAATAATCCTTCATGCATAAATGGCATTAGAGCTGATTATTCGATAGCTCTGTTGCCAAGTAAATACTAATTTTTGACCAATCAAGCTGTGAGTTCAGTTCCTAAGTGGTAGGTTATTAGTGAAACTAATTTTAGCAACGTGTTTCTTATCAGTGCAGGTTTACTTAGAAAAAAAAATTGTAACACTGAGCAACTGTATAATGCTATTAATGAGGAACCAAGATGGTTAACTCGTTAAATACTTCAACCATTGCAGAACCGCGTTCATGAAAGTGGGTTCTGATGAATTTTGCAGGCGATACAGCATGGAATAATAATGCAAAAATCATAATTTTAAATATACTTTAGCAAGACTCATATTTTAAAGCCACGCTGCCCTGTCCTGGCTTTCTGAATAGATTTCAGTGGTCGTCAAGCGACTAGAAATGGCAGAAACGACTGCGCCTGGGAACAGCATTAATCCCGGTCTCGGTGTATTGCCTTCAGAGCCGTGTCTTAGCAATGAAGGTGGCTTTGCTGTTGTGGAGGCCACGCAGTGGGTAGCGGGTTGGGCATGCTCTGCTGTATGGCATCTATACGTGAAGCACAGGGAGTTACTGGGTTCTGCAGTTTGGCAGCTACCTGGTGTTTGGCAAAGAGGGGAAGGTGGGGAGAGAGAGAGACTTTGCTGTAATCTCCCGTGAGCCTCTGAGAATGGGAGAAGGCCGTTCAGGGTCGTAGGGGGTTCTGAAAGATGGTAAGAAAGTCATCGAGGAGGATGGCCTGGCGATGGATGAGGCGGAAGGAGCCGGATGGTTCAGGAAGCTACCAGGAAAGCAGCTCATTGTGGGGAATAGAGTCTTCCTCTAAACTGGGAGGTGTGGGAGCAGCTGACAGAGCTCATGAGCAAACGTGGTTGTAGGAAAGCACGCCCCAGCAAAGCTGCTCTTTATCTTGCATCTCCCTCCCTTTTTGGCACCCCCCTCCATTCGCAGCAGCCTCAGGGGGCGTCAGCCCTGGTGTTCCAGTGGTTGAAGACCTCTCGGGAGGAGGAGGAGGAGTACTTGTTGCTGTGGCTTCTCCTCATGGGAGAGCAAAACCAGCTGCCCGTGGGAGCTCAGTTCCTTTCCGTCCCTTCACTCAAGTGTCTCGTTGGTGCTGCTGCATTCCAGCCCTCCAGTTCTGAGCAGTCAAGAAGAGGAGAAGCCAGATGCAGTCATCAAGAGCTTTATTATACAGAGCCAGAAGTTCAATGACTCTACGAGATGTTCCTTTTGCTTGTTCTAGTCCCTTATTGGTTTTGCTCTTAGGAAAATAAAGGGAAATTTTATATTCCAACATAAACCAGAGTTTTCCTGTGCAGCCAAAGCCTTCCCTTTGATAGAAATCCACAGGGCGTGTGGAATAAATTCTGTATGTAGACAGCGATCTCTAGCAAGGTTATGGCATTAATATTGTGTATATAGTGAGAGCCTGAGTTCAAATGCTTCTTAAAATGAAGTATAGAAATCCAGTCTCGCATTATGAATACCATCTTCAACGGTGTATGGGAGGAAAGCTTTGACATCACTGGTATTTCCTCCGGAATTAAATCATGCTTGCAAATTTATACAAAACTGATGGTCATGTGTAGAACGTGTTAATGAACAGGTGGTGAAATGAATTTCACTCTTCCGTTTAAAATCAGTGAAGGGTGTGATGGCATTCACAGCTTCGTAGTGGGGGGAAAAAAAAAGACTGTCAGAGCGTGGCAGTGTGCTAGCACTGCTTTGCCTGCAGACCATGGCAAGCTACTTGCTGCCTTGTCCGATATTTATTTGATTTATTCTGGCTTTTCTTTGAAGAGACTCGAGAAAGAAGACAAAACAATTCCCCTTCCCAAAAGCAGGCCCAGCGTGATGATGCCCTGTGGGTGGATGTGTTTGCAGGTCCAAGGCAGATCGTGTAATCTCGCACCTGAAGCTCCTTCTCCCTTTGCTTTTGCAGCTGCTCCCAGCACAACACGCCGTTACGATTTAGGGCAGGTATTTCTTGGCTGCCAGAAGTCATCTGTTGAGTGCCTGCCCTAGGGGTTTCAATTTCCCAAAACCATGCTCAGCCGCATAGTTCAAAGTTCTTTTCTGTGGCTGCCGTTGGCCAGTATGAGCGTCATGTCCAAGGACGATGAGGACGGCAGATATCAGCAGTGCCCGTAGCGTTAGTCATGCCAGTAAGTCAACAGCTTGCGTTCAAGAAGTTGCTTGAGAATTCTGTGTAGCAGCCAGCGCATGTTCCAGCTATCAGCAGGATAATTCTTGCTTTTCAGCCGTTGTAGTCTCCTGGGAATGCGGAGATGGGAGCAGACATCAACAAAATGAGTTGGGGCAATGTTGGCTGAGGTGCAGAGCGTGACAGCCACTGTCTTGGCAGAGGTGGAGCCCTTTGTGAGCTCCTCTTCTGGCACTTGGAGCAGTCTGACCTGCAGGCTGTGGCATCCCCCGGGTGCTGTCCCCGACCTGTCCCTGTGTTGAGAGGCGGTGGCTGCTGGCTGGCGGGGAGCTCTCGGTGTGCCTGGAGGATGATCCCGCTTTGCCTAGGAGCCAACAGCAGCACCAAAGCCGCGCGGGATGCCTGCGCACAGCGAAAGCCGGCGCTCGGAGGAGCTGGTAGTGAAATGAGAGCTGGTTGTTTCTGCGTGGCTATCGACCGTCGGCACAAAGTGGCGTTCAGGGAAGCATCTTTGGCAATGTAAATGCTGTATGTAGACAAGCCCTACGTTAAACTTACACCCCTGTGTAGAAGTCCTTAAGTAATTAAAACCTGACGTATGCTGGTACGGGCTGAAGTAGCGAGCCCGTGTTGTAGGGGTGGCTGTTGTGTTGCCACGTGCTCCTTTCTCTTAAAGATGGGAGATGGATTTGGAAAAAAGATTCAGATTAGAGGGCTGTCCTGGTTACTATGGACATTTCCCTTCCATGCTTTTGTAGATGAGCAGGATTAAGGTTCTTCTAAAGCAGCATCTGAGCCTTTTGTCAGTTTTCTGGTTCCCCGGCCACTCCACACAGCTGCACCCCCCCGAATGCTGAGTTCTGTCCGGTTTTATCTCCGTTTGTGCACTCCCTTGTGTTTTTCTTCCCAGGGTTTGACATGTTGCAATGTTCCAGAGTGAATTAGAGGGCCGTCTATTTTAGAAAAACAAAGTTTTTGGGGCCGGCAGTAGCATTTGTGTATTCTCTTACCGTGGGTGGCCTTCAGGCTGCAGGGGGCTGGAACCAGGAGGAGAACTGCCTGTGGACGCGGTTTTCCGCTGCTGCGGAGGCTGCGAACTCTTGTTTCACGGCGCAGCTTTCACGTTGTTTATATTTGCAATTCCTAGGAACAAATTAAACCTCCAAACAGCACAGTTCAAAACAGAAATTCTGTGTTTGTGCAATAGAAAGGATGTGTTAACTTCTCAGTCGGGCTGACGGCTTGAAAATTAATGTGCGGAAAGACAGCCGTTGTTTCTCTTATGTCTGATATCTGCAGCATGTGTTTTGATTGCGGCGCAGAGCTAATGGATGGTGATACGTTATTTCTGTTCCTGGAGCGCGTCTCTCCGTGTATTTACTAAGATCTAGTTGCCAGTCTAAGTGCAATTCACACTACAGCATCGTGAGCATCAGTTACGCTAAGAATTGTTGATCATGTCATGAAGCTGTAGGTTTCCACTTAACCATGAAAAGCTGCTGAGCCTGCAGGGTAGAGCTCGCTGGCGAGCTCCCCGTTGGGGGTTGTGAAAGGCGTGTGTCCGCCGCAGCGACAGCAGGAACTCTGACGAGCCAAATTCGGCTGGATTTCGAAAGGATTAAAGATGCCACTAAAGCTACAGACGCTGGAACAGCACCAAACTGCAAAAGCTTCCCGAATCGAGTGCATCGCCCCGAAAGACTTCACACAGCTTTAAAAAAACAAAAAACAAAACACAAAACCAAAAAAAAAACCAACCCCAAAAAACAACAACAAAAAACCCCCAAAAAACCCAAAACCACAAAAACAAAAAACAAACAAAAAAACCACACACAAAAAAACCCCACAAAACCAAAAATCAACGGAACAGTGTGTTCGTATATTAGACCAAATAACCTGTAGGACTCCTACCAGCCCCTTTCCCATCGGAATCTGGAGTTCTGCTCTGGCAACACTGGCTGAGGCGAAAGAAATGAATTGGCTGTGTAGCTGAGAGATATTTCACTTCCAGAAGTTTATAAAATCAAGCAGTGCAACACTATCAGTGATGGACCTGATTTTTAAGACCGAAAAGAAACCCAGTCCAGGAACTACAGCGAGAACGCAGAGAGGAGGCAGTTTGTGTTCTGTCTGCCAGCAAGGGCTGACACGCGTTGTGTGCTCTAGAAGCTGAATGCCCGGGTGAATGCAGGTTTCTTGGTGAACTCCCCCAAGCGAGGTTACAGCGATGTGTTTCTGGAATCCTTCTGCATGGGTGGTCTTAGGAGGCTCCAAAACTCTGCATTGTGCATGGGACGGTTGGGATTTT